>JZLH01S0063821.1:145534-156192 GCA_001188425.1 Eucidaris tribuloides | reverse complement strand
AAGTCGTTTAATAACCTTCACTTCACTGAAGTGTATACCCAGGATGAAAACATTTTTTTGAATTTGTATAGAATTTTGTACTGTTGAGAAGATGAGAGTGCACTTTAATATTCTAGCAGTTACATGTAGTATGACCATGATATAATTAACTCATAAAGTTATACAACAGGTTTGCATATCAACGTAATTTCAGATGGTGTTTACATGTTGCTTTACAAGGAGGAAACAACTTCTTTAATATCAAAAAACATGAAGGGTTTACTGTTTTGATTCTAGAAATGTTTAATTCTAATTGAGGACTGACTTCAATCCTACTTCATTATATTTCCCATTAATGTCACATAAATAAGCTTAATTTTTCAATAAATCATAATTAACTTTAGACATTTTAACCCATTGAAGACGGTTTGATTTTGTTTTAATGTGCATTTTCCATAACCCTCCAGATGAGGTATCTCTTGTCTAGTCTTCAGCAGGGTAATAACTAATACTTTCCGAACAGTATACATAAGTATAGTACATGTAAGTGTAGTGGTGCAACTGTGTAGTGCACTGGCGTAAATCCGTGACGTCACTAGTGCCGTCGTCGAGTAGGAATTTCTTTCTCGACATGTCGCCTCAAATAATTACTCGACAGACACAGCTGTCGACAAAACAATGGTCAGATAAATTGCAACATACTGCAGGGGATAATAGGTCTGCCAGGGGGCCCCAATGATAATTGACATCACTATTGAAAGCAGCTTGTGGAATATGGAACTTTGGACTTTCAATTACCTGGCTCACTACATGCCAGGGCTGTCAAGCTCATCTTAACCACATCGTTAATTCCCCAGAAACAAGATTCTTAGGTGCACTCAGAACAATGGTTCTCAGTCTCCATAACCTTTTGCAAGCGTGAGAAAGAAACAAAAAATGCTTGTGAAGTGACTGCCTGCAAAGATGACATTGTTAAGTCCTGATTTATTACTTTGGTAAAGGGTTGATACTCTGTGTGTTGTTGTCGGTATAATAGAATCTCTGTCGACATATCGTCTTTCAGTCAAAATACTGTTATCTCGACGAGCTTTTCGACAGAAGGCCTGTCGACGACGGCAGTAGACGTCACGCTATTCATCAAGGGGGGATGGTCTGTTCATTCATCCCTTCTTGATGAATAGGGTGACGTCACAGATTTACGCCAGTGGTGAAGTGTTGTTTACATTTGTATATTTGTAAATTTATTTCATCTCATTCCACAATATACAGAGAGTTTGAGGAGGCCTGTCGACGACGGCAGTAGACGTCACGCTATTCATCAAGGGGGGATGGTCTGTTCATTCATCCCTTCTTGATGAATAGGGTGACGTCACAGATTTACGCCAGTGGTGAAGTGTTGTTTACATTTGTATATTTGTAAATTTATTTCATCTCATTCCACAATATACAGAGAGTTTGAGGAGGTCTTGAAGTCACTTGGCTGGCCTTTTGTCAGTGCTCTCCCCATGCCACCATCGGCTGCTACAACTGTTGAACTGAAAGGCAAGCTGAAGACTCTGTTCACACAGCTACTCAAACTTCAGTTACCGTATCCTGTTTTTAAACTCACTTTGTTGCAGATTGAAGTATGCCAAAAATGCCATTTTCCAGAAATAGTTGAACAGTCCAGTTATTAACCTGTTGGAGACTAAGCATGAGATATCTCTGGCTGAGGTTATGGAGAATGCGTATTATTTCAGATCAAATCGTCTCCAGTGGGTTAAGTTTATGTAAGATTATGTTACAAATATTTTTCATGGCTATGGTTAAGCCAGTAATATTTTGAAATATTGGAAACTGTCATTTGGCAATGGACATTTCTATAATCTGGGAGGAGGAAGGTGTAATAGTTTGTGATTCACTTTTAGGTAGTATACAGGGTTGGGCAATTACATTCCTAATTACATTTCCTAATTACATTTTTAGTGTTGCCAAGGACAAAAAGCAGGTGTTGATTAACATGATAATAACCTCCTCTGGCTAGGCCAAGACAGGCTTTGTCATTGTGATTTACACCTGGCAGATGTATTAGGAATGTAATTAGGAATGTAATGGCCCATCCCTGGTATGAGAAAAATGTTCATGAAAAGGAGCTGCACTTAAATGTACACATAGATGTATTAGCAAGTTATTTCCCTAGATCAAAATTTCACATCCCTTTTTAATGTGCATCTTTCAGAAAATGATTTTATTGTGTGCAGTCAAGAAGTTTGAAGTCATCTTAAGTCATGGCTCATTGGCTTTAACTCAAAGCAACAAGTAGAAACTAAGTCTGTGTGTATCCTAACTGGAGTTTTCTTCGTGGTTTAAAACTACATTATTATCCTCTTATTCTCAATAATACTGTTCAAAAGAATATATTTTTTCTTCATTTATAGATACAGTTTTTCTAATGCTATCGTGGTATTTTTTAAAAACTTATACTCTTTGAAAGTTGAAATTTGCCCTGCTTTCAACCATCATATCTGTTGTATCAAAGTATTTAGGAATAAAAAAATGTTCATTTGTATGATGAAATTGAATATAAATTCAGGAAATTTACAAGTTTCATCTTCAGTCAAACAGTTGGTCTAAATAGGTTTAAAAGGTTTTCTAGACTATTGATCATCTTTTGCTCCTTTTTTTTATCATTTTGTGATTATTTTATGCTTGTGTTGTGTGTGTGGCTTGTGGAAAGGTTGCTACCGGAAAGGAGAAAGTGAGGTGATGTCTAACATTGATTGAGTATTCCTTAACAGTTGAATACAACATTTCAGTGATGCTTTAGCAGCTGACGACAAGACGTTTCAAGATTATCTGAATATTCCGGATCAAGTCCCTTAGTTCTACCCATGCATCTCCTACTTCAACCCTGAAGAAAAGATTCAAGTACCATTCATAGGCAAGAAGCTCACAAATAGTTTAGACAAGGTGAGTTTGTGTTAGTGTCAAAGGTCTATCTTAGGTTTAATATGGTATTTCATTTGTGCCTGTTTGATCACAGTGAAGAGAGCACAAGTTTGTTATCATATTTTGTCAAAACAATGAGATATATATACAAAACGTACGTACAGCATGTTCCTGAAGTTAGCTTTTGTCTGCTGTCTTGAAAGTGGCCCCAGAAACCATTAATACATGCCTGAGTGGGGAATTGTTATTTTAACAATTGTTTCCCAGCCTTCCGGTTGCTAAGTGGTTTCTCCCTCCGTTGTTAAGCAAAATTAATTGAATTACGTAACAGGACGCCGTGGATGTTGCTTTGAGTCAAGTCAACTCCAGTAAAAGGTCGAATTTGAAATAGTCCGTGTAAAAAAATTATGTGCCCTTATTCAAAGTATTGTGTACATACAGGTTATGTAGAGTGTTAATTTCATTGTAACGAAAAATCAAGAATATAGACGCACAAATAGCAGAGCTTTTCACACCATAATCCGACCTCCAGAATGATTTGGTTTCATCACAGAAGTGCGTCCGTAAATTACATTTTTTCGATACTTTTGTCCATTTGTACAAGTTAAAACTTACATATCTTGTTAGACATGAATGTTTTGAATATACATTTTATATTACAGCTCAAAATAATTTTGCAAACGCCTGTGTTACAGCTTAAACTATCACTATGGAGAATATCAGCCCATACAGATTTCTTACAATCTACCGATGTAAAGACCGTCTCGGGGGAACCCTTTTCGTGAGAGCGGGTACTTTTTAATGATAACCAACTGGTGGAAATATTGCAGAAGGTGTTGTAATTACTACCTACAAACTTACTACAAATGTATATTACGAACCTGTCATGAGTTCACGTTGATAACTTTTCAAATATTTACTTATATTTATTAAATGGAACGCACATTCTAAATACGAATGAGAGAGCCCCCGATCTTTGCAAACACTCTCCATCGTACATGCTCATTACGTATGCAGAAACATACTGGAAATACCACATCTGCACAATAATGAATGACAATACCTCCCTAACATGGGTGTGTGCAAGGGGGGGGGGGGTCTGGAGGTTTGTACGAATCCCCCACCAAACTCCTAAAAATTTAAAAGATCCACATTTTTATCAAAGATATACTTTATCCGTGGGTCTTTCAGTGACATCAAAAAAACAATGATCAGGAATTCTTGCTGTTATTTCATTGTGAAAAAGGTCCAAAATATTATGGTGACGACACTCCCAGAAAAAAAAAATCCTGGATACACCCCTGCACAATGTTACAGTTTCATCACAGAAGTACGTCAGTAAATGGCGATTTTTTTTATATTTTTGGTCATTTGTACAAGTTGAAACTTTTATTTTATGTCAGGCATGAATGTTTTGTACATACATTCCACATTACACCTCAAGATAATTTTGCAAACGAACGTGTTACAGTTTTCAAAATCGGCCGTCTGAAATGGATTTCTTCGATTTTCTCAAATAATACTGAACGTATCAACGAGATTTTTGCTACATATTTAGCTTGATACTAAGGATATCTGACCTGAAAGCCACAAGAAAATTGAATGATTAAAATGCGTGATATAGATTTAGAAAGAATTGTCCGGTAAATGGAAGAGCCTAGTGTCACCAAGAGGCTGTTTGTTATGAAAGTTACGTACGTGGGCTAAAAAGGCCTTTATAGCAACCTGAAGGCTGTTCCATCCTGGTAATAATTGTATTATCTCCCCAAAGTGTGGCACCTCAACTTCTCTATTACACTTGACACAGTTATAGTTAATCCCCAACCATTGAGCGATGACCAGCAGGATTAGAGAGGGCTAAGAGGATAAGAATTAATTAGGACTAATTAGTTTCTATGAATGCACCTGAATTTGCACATGGTGTTACATGAGTGTATACATGAACAATACCCCTTAGCTCTTGCCTTACTTTGGTCACCAATTTGTACAGTCCAGTAAATGTGCTAAAGACTATGAGTAGGGATTTACTAATCCCTCTTAATCCTCTTACCTAATACAATACCCTTCTCAAAGGTCCAGCAAGTCATTCACACCTTCTATACATGAGAGAAGTGTGCCCATTGTTCCAAAACTGCAATTTGAACTAAGAAACCTGAATTGAACCTGAAGTTCACTAGAAAAATGTCACAAATAAAGAGTTGAGGGTTAACAAGCTTACTGTCAACCCATTCACAGGACATGGACACCCCGTAATCACCCCATTATCAGCACAGGGCTAGTTATAGGAACACAAGCGGATGATTGGGGCCTATGCCTATGTAGCTGGATTTGTATGACAATAAATGTGTTGTCCAGTAATAAAACAGATGGACAGACTACACACACACACACACACACACACACCGTATGTTGTGTAATTCATTGTACAAAGTATAGTACATGTATTGTGTAATATATTGTACGTTGTATATTATGTATGACACCTGTGTTATGTAATTTCTAATGCATTTACAGCCTGAGTGGTACTTCACTCAAATTCTGAACTGGATCAGGGATCACACATCATTCCTGGAGAAGACAATCCAGCCAATCATAGATGAGGAAGGAACTACAAATATTGATGCGAGGGTAAGCATTGACCTTTGACCTCCAAGAGCTCTATTTTGTGATGGGATGGCTCAGTTGCCATGAGAGGTTACCTGTTACCTATCCTCTTGGTGCTTAGTAGCACATATGGCCTCCACTGAATATCTCCATTTTATCCTATCAGTTGCCGCAACTCTGGCTTCTGCCCATGACCGCCATCCAACCTGGTTCCTTTCCTTCTCATCAGTGCATCACCTAGTTGTTTTGGATCTACCCTGTTTGCTTTTCCCTTCTAGTACCCATGTCAACGTTATATTACAAATGCGTGTATGTCCCCCCCCCCCCCCTTACCAGACTTTTTCACAATTTACAATTAATTCTCGAAATGATGATCTTGTGTGCTAAATAGATGATAGTGAGACAAATGACCTTGATAGTGCACTATACCAATTGTTTTGAACATTTACAAATTTGGGGAAAACAATTTTTGTTAATCATGGTGATCAAGTGCACTGTTTTTGTTTCAGTGAAGGGCCTGCTTTGTATTTTACTCTAAATTGATTATTGAATAATAAAGAAATTCATTCAAAGTGACTGAAATCGAGAAGTTTGATTCACAACTTTATTCTAGTCTGAAACAGTTTGAAAACAAGGTACAGTGTTTTAATTCTCCATGAATTCTGGAAAAAGCACCTGCTGTAGCAGAATGGGTCGTATTAAAATAGTTGTGTAGTCAGATGTTCTTTATTTGGCAGTATTTAAAGGCAATAATCATGGAAGTGTAAAAACAAATATCACACAACACTACTTGGCAGTGTACATCTTCAACCCTCCTGCAGTCATTGTGGGAAATCTTGTAATTCCTGCTACTGGAAATCAATGCGACAAGAAAAAAAGGGGCTTCAGGTCTGATATGAACTTGTTCCATGGTACATAACATAGCAACAAATAAAAAACAAAGGCTTCAAATTTGCTATGTGCTCTTCACTACCCATTTGCTCTCTTCTAAAGGGATATGTTAGAACAATTAAAACACCCCTTTGGTACACCTATGGGTACACAGGTAAGAAAGTTAATCAAAATTCCTTCTGCTTTTCCTCAAGTTGAATGAAGTGTGATTTTAAAAATTTGTACTGTTTCCCAATTTTCATATGCGTGTATCAGACTGAATTCATCCGTGGACTACTGCATGTAGTGGCAGCCAAATTGAAACATGACATCCCAGAACTCTTATATGATGAGCAGCTCTTATGCCACACCATCGATGAACTCCTCTTGTTTGACCGTGAGCTGCGAAGCATTCATTACCCAGCCAGCCAGCCAGGCTGCCTACATGTACTCACAGATCAAGCCTGCTTTGATCGATGGATAGCCATTGAGAAGAAGTGTAAGTGAAGTGAAACTTTTGGGTGGTGATGTTGACACAATTGCTAAGTCCTTGTGGGTATGCAAGACGTCCCTGTAAATTTGCAGATCTTCACACGTCCTGATGAATGACTTTGAATGTCTCCCTGATTATTGACATATATTCTTACCTATTGTGGGCATCTACATGTAATTTGTAAATATCAGGCTCCTATTTGTCACAGTTAGATTGTATGTTCTATTTTTTTTTTACAATGTAACCAATATTTAGCTCTAAATTGCTCTGAGCCCAAGTGTAATTCATACACTGGAAACTACCTCTGAAAAAAGAAAGAACAAGATTTGAAAAGATTCAGAAATGTACCTGGTGTCCCCGAATAAGGAGTTGAACATTTCAGTTTCATTTGCAAAGGCAGAAGGAATATTAAACATTATGTAAATCATATTAGTTGCAGGGTACAAACAACTTGTAATTAAGTATTGATTTGGATGGCTTTTGAATTATGTGTGTCATGGTGAGTTCCATGATTATCCTGGGAATTCCAGCAGATTCATGATACACCATTTCAGAATTGGGCTCTTTCCCATATTTTAGCTAGTGTTAGTGTGATGGGCATGAACTTGACAATGTTGTATTGAAATGAAAAATGATATGTTAAAAAGTCACATGTTAATGAAATTTGTAAGGGCCCTCAGTACCAATGCAGCATTTTAACTAGTAATGTGTTTATATTTTGTATCTTAAAGGCACTGTATAACAATGTTTCCATTTTAAAAAAGTGAGCTACATGATTCCCCATGCTAGTAGTGTTTTTGATAATGTCTAAAAATGAAGCCCTGAAAAAATTACAGTTCAAAATGATCACTAAGTGCTTTAAAAGAGTAAAAATCATTGAGAGACCATTCCAGTTTTTTCCCCATAGACTGCTGTGTTGCAGATTTTTCTATCGGCGGAGATTAATTCATGTGCCAGTTTTTAGCTGTATATATTTTACCAGTGACAGCATAACTGTCTGAAATTTTGTGTTCTAGGGTGTTTATTTGTCTATTCAAACACTGTCAGATACATCAGATAGCAAAGTTTGACAAATTTTTAAATGGGTCTTCCACAATGTTATATAGTGTCTTTAACGCATGTAGTATTTGTTTCATGTGGAAATAAATAATCAAATATTTTCATTTGCCTGCCCTAACAGTTGCTGTTCAGAAGATAGATACGTTGTTATCCTCATCCTCAGCTTGGGTCTCCCAGTACCAAGGCATATTGGAAGCAGATGAATCCAAAGTACCGTCATGTGTAGAGAGTTTTATGACACTCATGCTAGTTATTACAGGTCAGTAATCTTTTGGGACCTAGCAGAGATTTTCCAGAAATCTGGATGTTTAAAACTTGAGAAACTGATTACAAAATTCTGAAAATCAGATCCTAAATATCAGGTCAATTTAATGAAATTATGTCCAAAAAGTATCAAATTGTACCATATTTTAATTCTTGATATGTAAACTTTAAATTTTAATAGCACTTCAAAAGTGATCTGTGAATAGCCGGATCAAGTTATGTAGCAATATGCAAGCTGCCATTTTGTATCACAAGTAGATAAGTTACAACCTACTGGTGATATACGTGTATCTGTAACAAACCTTTTGTCCACTGTTTTTTTTAATGCATATATGCAATCCAAATGACTGTGAGAAAAGGTTTGGTGTGCTTTCATAAATTAAAATATGATTATACTGCAAATCTGTGGTATTTGTATTCATTTGGTATGGTTTATTGTCCAGTTAAATTTTGATGTCCACTGTTTTACCAGCAGGACAATCGTTGGCAAATAAATTCCAAAATGTGCTATGTTAGTGCAATCTTGCATATGTTCATCATGCTCTTTATGCCTTGATTTTATACCTTTGTCTTCCAGAGCGTTATAAGGTGCTGAATTCTCCCACCCATCACCTCAAGTTCCTTGACCTCCAGCTGTTTCTCCTGGATGACTTCCGGGTCAGGTTGCTCCAGGTCATGAGATTAGAGTCCTCCAACCCTCTGGGAGATCACTACACGGCCATCCTGAATGGGGTCAACTACATCATCACGGTGCTAGGGGAGTGGTCGGAGCAAGTGGTAAGTTGTTCCTTAACCATATTGCCAGGGTTTGTACAAGCTTTGAAATGTCTGAGTGTGAATTTGACTTAAGCTTTGATTGAAAAGTTAGTCCTCAGAAACATGTTTTAATTTTGTTTATGAAGTCCTTGAAAATGGTTCATATATGTAATATTGATACTTTTTAGCTCACCTGAGCCAAAGGCTCAAGTGATCTATTGCGATCGCTTTTTGTCCGTCGTCCGTCGTTCGTCGTGCGTGGTGCGTGGTGCGTGGTGCGTCGTTCGTCGTGCGTAAACTTTTACACATTTTCTGCTTCTTCTTCGGTGGGGATTCAAGGGTCCTCAACTGGTATGCCTGGCCCCCCTGGGGGCCCAGGGGCAGGGCCCTAAAGGGCCAAAAGTAGGTAGTTTTCAAACATCTTCTTTTCTAGATCCAGAAATAGTTTAGTTAAGCCACTTTGTGTGTAGATACCTCTATATGTGCTGAATCAATGTTCCTCATGACAGGGACCTCAATGTTATTTAGGGGTAAAGGTCACATAAGCAGGTCAAAGGTCAAATGTTAAGATACTAGGGCGTGCCTTGTTTTTATAAAACGGATGTTAGAATTTAATTTAACTTGGCAAAATCAGCTATATGGCAAGGGGATGTCAAGTTTTTCAACTGGTTCATTTGGCTATGTTGGTGCCTAGATATCAGGCTCCAAGGGCCAAAACTATATGTATAACTGATGTTTTTTCTATGGGTACCATAGAGAGTTTGCGAGACCTCTGGTGAGCGTCGTGCCCCCCGGGGCTCTTGTTAGTAAATGTTAATAAATTGTTATTGTCCTGCCTTGGGAAATCCTGTGTGATATTATTGCTGATGAGAGAATCCTTGAAAAAAAATATCAGCCCTTAAAAAGGTCCTTAAATTTTAATTGTCACATCATCTTGTGCAAGCTGTGCTTTAGACATTGAAATTAAAAGATTGGGGATCCTGACACATTTTATTTTTCAATTTATTTATGTATTTGATTTACTTTGATCTTGACCTATGCCGTCCATGCGGGAAGAGTCTATCATGATATCGTCTGCATGATGAAGTGTTTCAAGATATTTCTGTCCATCACTAACTTTGCTGCATCTGTTATACTGTTAATGGATGTACATTTACAGTCTTATAAGATGTAGTCAATCCATCTCTTTGGTGTGTTAGGTCTATTTCCACTCATATTTTCTTCCAGAAGTATATTTGGGTATTTTAAAAGTCCTCAAGATTTTTTTTACATTGATTCAAAATGCACTTAGTTTAGTGTTTATCTCTTGTTGTAATAGGCAACTTAAAATACTATTCTTTAGGTTTGATGTTATTTTCTGATGTCTGGGCCAAAAACTGTCCAAAACTATGTCCTGGCTGCAAAGACAAATAATTTCATAAATTTGTATTTACTATGTTTTTGTATGTTGCCTTTAGTTCTTCCTTCAGCTGCAGTATTTTGCCAAAGAACAATCTCGTATGGAAACTCTGAATGCGGAAATGGAAGAGGGCAAGCCATCAAGTGTACCAATGGTAATATCCTTGTTTTCTGTCTGTTTTTTTTTTTTTTTTTTAGTCTTAGAAAGTAAATTAAGATAGCCTTTTCCCTTTTCTCAGATATAAATAAGATTATCATGGAATGAATTGAATCTTCATACTCTAGGACCTCGAAGTAGTCTATGGGG
>JZLH01S0063821.1:91393-102984 GCA_001188425.1 Eucidaris tribuloides | reverse complement strand
ATTGAGTTAACTCTTTAGCCCCTTTCCTGAAATATTTTCCCCAAATTTTTTCTTGATATACCAGAAATAGTATTTCTTGATTTATCCTCCTTTTTTTGCAGCTTTGGCCTGGTCTAAATACGAGCATGGACATGTTTTAAACTCGGATGTCATAATTAAGCAAAAGCGCTCAAGCTGGTATTCAGGAGCTTGAAAAAACCCGAGCAAATTCTTGTCAGAACAAGGAAAAGGTTCTTTTTATGCATACGTTTTTAAGCAATTTCTTTCACCTGTTGCATGAGCTTGATTTTACTTGACAACCAATTGCTGGTGCTTGAAGCAATTCCTTACTTGCAATTCCTACTTTTTAATGAGTTTAACAATTCGAAATCGGTACGGTCACTGTGAAAGATCAAAATGCCGCCACGGTTTTTACCTTGTACACGTTTCACGGCCCCTGAGCAATTTGAAGAACGAACCATTCGGGAAAACAGATATTATTTACAAGTATTCGTGTTTTCATTTCCTCTGTAATATATTCCCTCATTGTGAGTAAGTTGGTCACTTGACACGAGTTCGGGAAAAAAATATCGCTGGTGCTTGACGCTAGTCCGTCTTGACAGTTGCGAACATTCATGTAATATTCAACATGCATGTTGGCTGCGTGTCATGTTTTTCATGAGAACTCTTGTTTTTCATCGCAAAAATCTCAGTACATGCCAGCTCGCTCTGTTTTCTTCTGTCTTTTTTGATATCTCTTCTCTTTTTCGTTTTTTTGCTTTCCTTCTCTTTCAAAAGTTAAATTGAGTTTGGTTTTTTTTTTCACGACAACAAAACACCTCAGCCAAATTTACAGTTTAGACATCGTTTATTCAGCTTAAACTTATGTTCGGAGAATGAAGGGTAATAGATATCTTCAAAGGTCCCAGTTGTTATGTCCGATTTTTACAATGTACACGTGTATATTTTCGAGGAAAAAAAATGTGCAATCGTGTAATCATTAAAAAAACCTTTAAATGAAGGCTTTCGTCGTCAGTGAGAACTGCACTGTATTTGACAGTTTCAGAGTACTTACATGTACAAAACGCCACGCATTCTTAAAAAAAAAGATACAACATAATTCGGTCTACAAGTAAGCTCAATGCATTCAGTACGAAGTCGTTATACAATTGTAAAGATCGAGGATAAACAAAATATTCCGTGCACGCAACCCATTTCTTAGTAGTAATGCGCCAATATAGGAAGAAATTGCGTCATGCATGAATTGTAATATAGCCGTATTTCCGAATCTAATTTAAGACTTATAGTAATACCATCAATATCGATTGTAGTGAGACATGATGAAACATACATTTGTGAATACGAGTTGTTGTTTTTTGTTGTTGGTTTTTTGTGTGGTTTTTTGTGTTTTTTTTTATTTTTTTTATTTTTTTAGAAATAAACCTTCCTGGGATTAAACGAACTTAAGAAAAAGTAGCTGTTTACACAAAAAAACAAGAAATATTTTCATCTCGTAATTCGCAGTCATTAAAGGATACAATAATGTGTACATTGGCGTCCTGGGGATTGGGGGGAAGGGGCGTCGATCCATGTTTCGGATTAGGGAAGGGCAAAAGTGAAAAAACTGTCAAAAATTTTCGACGCGCTTCGCGCGCCAAATTATAATACAGAATTTTGCGCGCGAAGCCCCCCCGAAAAACTGACAATTTTGTATGTTTAATACTATTTTTATGCCATGTTGAATGGTTTTATAGTGCTTTCCAATGCTTTTTAAAACATATATTTGCATTGCATATTATGAATTTTTCAAGTTGTCAAAATTATTGGGGGGGGGGGCAAATCGATATGTTTGCCCCCAATATTTTCATGGGGGCAGGTCGACGCCTCTGTGTGTGTGGGGGGGGGGGGGTAGAGGCCACGTGGACCCACGAATTCAAATTGAAACCGTCTCCAGACAATTCCCCGGATAATAACCACCCGAACAATTACCTCCAAGGACAATTACCATCCAGGACTACTTCCGCTAGGAAAATTACCCCAGGACAATTTCCCCCAAGGAAAAGTAGGGCCTACCACCAGCAGGCGCGCAGTCAACATTCTGTACCCCCGGGATGCAGACCCCTATACGGCGAGGGGTAAATATCAGGGGCCGCTTGAGGCCCTCGGCGGGTTCAGGCGGCATAGCCAATGTTTTCCGTATTTTGAGCCTTATTTCAATGCAATCTGATCATGCTCAGTTTTGCAATGATAAAAAAATGCATGCTCATTTCCCAACGATAGAATTATATTGAACAATTTTTTCATATATATAATCTGTTGTCACAAAACGAACAATAAGTCACAATAGTAGTTTTTGCGTAAATACGTGACCTATTCGAGCTGGGTTAATTAGAAAACTCGATAAGGGGATTTGGAGATCTTGTTAAAGGCCACATATGAATTTATCCATCAATTGTCCGAATTTTATGGTTAGAAGAGAATGAGAGGTATTCTTTAAACCCTGGTTTTTACGAGAGTTGGACAAATGTGCCGCAGAAACTAGGCCTTGTGTATAACAAATCCATGCTGCAAAACAACCGATTGTTACATGAAGATTATGAAGTGCCAGACAATGAAGCCCCAAATGAAACTTACTGTATGAAGCCTGCAATTGTGCAAAATTCCAATAACAGCTTCATAACATTTGTTATGGAATTTAGATGCTATACCTTTTAAGCCCCGCGCAGGACAGTGCTTATCTCTTTTCATGTTTATGACTTGTTAGCGGTGTATCTCTTTTCATGTTTATGACTTATGTGAAACTTGTTAGCGGTGTATCCCTTTTCATGTTTATGGCTTATGTGAAACTTGTTAGCGATGTTTAAATGGGTTTGCTTCATCCATCCTAAACAAATATAGGCCTACACCATTATAAAGTTTAGAATCTCTACTTTAAATTTATATGGAAAACGCAATACAGTGGTCTCCGCATAATTGGGAAGGTATTTGCAAGGCACACCCCCCCCCCCCATTAAACAGGAGTACCCCAATAAGTGCACGGAGTAAATTTCAAT
Organism: Eucidaris tribuloides; assembly: GCA_001188425.1. Classification (NCBI taxonomy): domain Eukaryota; kingdom Metazoa; phylum Echinodermata; class Echinoidea; order Cidaroida; family Cidaridae; genus Eucidaris; species Eucidaris tribuloides. The sequence goes on along the minus strand of JZLH01S0063821.1, from coordinate 99,952 downwards.
TTAAAAAAAAATAAGATATGTTTGCTAATTTTTACCATGGAGGTAGATTACCCCTATGATATTATCTATTTAACGGGAGTACTTCATTAAGCAAAGACCACTGGATATAATTTTGCCAACTTATGTGGTGACAGGTCACATGCGTAAATTAGCGTGTTGGGAGTATTAGGATATCTTTAGAAAGAATTATAACTTCTTACCATTAGCTGTGAAACTGACACACAAAAGAGTCACAGCCAGTCTATAGTATGGCAACATAAAAAAAATCCAGGGCCAAACCAAAAATGTTTACACATGTAAATCAAGGGAGTATTAGAACTTAAGGAATATCCATATGAAATCAAAGCGACCACAGTCCACCCGATTAGAAAGATGAGCTTAAAGTCAAAATCAGCGAGTCATTAATAGTTCACTGTCCTGAGGCAGCATGTGGTGTGTATAAAGAAAAGGTAATCCATGTTTAGAACTAATATTGCCAACTTTTTATTATAGAGATTTATAAGTATAATATCCATATAGAGCAACATTTGCTCTTTCCATGATGATGCCTCACTTGCATCACTGGTGTCATGCATGACCGAGTACATTGCTCTTGAAGAGAACAATGTCACGTCACACTTTTTCCAAGTTTTGGTCAATTGATGAAAAAATGAAGACACCGATAAATGGGTTCGTGTTTTAAAGATGAGAGTATATCTCACAATTCATGTAAGTTATACCAAAACTTGGAAAAAGTGTGATTTCACATTGTTTTCTTCGAGAGCAATGTACTCGGTCATGCATTACACCAGTGACGCAAGTGGGGTATCATTGGAAAGAGGAAAAGTTGCTCTTTATGAGTAATATACATATAAATCTCTAAATATTTGGCAATATTTTAGCTCTAAACATGGACTTCATTTTTTGATACACATTGTATAGACCTACCCACCACCCACGGGGATGTTGACAGAAATCTAGGACAAAGTACATGTAGAAGACGTGCCCAAAATAAAAGGAGGTATGATCAAATTCTTCCGACGTGGCGGACCAAACCATAATCGGACAACTACATGCCCAATACTAGGGGCCTACAAAAAGTGTTATTCATTTTTCGATAAACATGACTGTTAAAATTATCATCGTAGATAATTCTGTGATAAAATTAAAACACACAATAGGCCTTTCAGGAACTTATAGTATTAGTGAAGATATAGGTCCAGATATGGCTTGCTGAAGAAATGAGGCGTGGAGGCTTGGCTTGAGCATTATCTTGGATTAAGTTTTTTGAAAATCTTATTTCTTTTTTAATATTTATTGAAAGATTCATATTAATATTTCAACCAACAGAAAGAAAATAATTAAATTAATCTTAAGAAATCAGCAGTTGAACTTAATTCTCCCAATGCTGTATTCCTTTCGCGGCGCAGAAAATAAAGTTTTATTACCGAACACGTGTAATGTCATAAATGTTAGTAAAATTCAAAAGATGAGGCAGCAGCATTGTTTGGAAAACATTAGCAAATGTCAAAACGAGCACGGCCGCCATTCACTTTCCACGGGTATTATCGGAAAACTGGGTTATCCTGAAAAGGGGTATGTTTTTGTTATAGATTTTTAAGTTTTGTAAGTTGTTTTCGTGATCCTACCGTGCGTCATAGAATTCTTGATTATTTCATTCAACTCGCAAATTCGATACACGTACATGTAGTCCTGCGCGTAGAACGCGCGTCCGGTAATAGGCGTACCATACTCCCCTGTAATATCATACAAGTGCGTGGACATGGTCAACGATTCAAGGGGAAATATTAGCTCCTTTTGTTGGAGAAAACGATTGTTTTTTCGATGAGTTTAGTTCCGACGATAAACTGATAAAAAGTTAGATCATTCTCTCGCCAGTCTCCTTGCTTGCACTCCTTTTTCATTCCCCTAATTGTTTTTCTTCCACCCCACCTCACCCAACCCCAGTTTTAGCAGACCCCGGGGTGCGCGCATTATCTCCGCACCCCCTGTATAGCCGCATGCACGTTTACATGGTCAGATTACTAACGTTTATTACTTTCTGTTATTCCGTGTGCAAGATACATTTACATACATGCAAACGACAAGCAGCATTAAGCAATTACAGAACACTTTTTCACAAGTTTTTATCAATAATCAACTTTTTAGACCTCCAAACGGTCGAATATCGTTGTGGTGGCAAACAAGTCTCCATCCGTTTGCTGACGATGTTTGCCCATCTACGCGATGCGCCCGCAGTACGTGTACACGTATGCAGAAAAAACAACTGTACACAATGTAGTCAATGAATGCGCAAATACACGTCACAGTTCTTGTATATCGCTTTTATTGTAATCATTCAGATTTCGTGAATCAAGCAAATTTTACGAATTTAAACTTATTTACTTATTGATTGATTGATTGATTGATTGATTGATTGATTGATTGATTGATTGATTTTAACAATATCTTAATAGGGTACCCTATAAACAATATGCTGGTATCAATAGTGGCCCTATGCATATAGAAAACAATACAAGTATATACATAACATAAAACATGATAGTTATAAAAAAAAAGATCAGAAGACTAAATTGACATTAACAACATTAACGGTTTAAGGGTCATTATGACATTTCATTTCATTTCATCTTTATTTCGCACTTTCTAAAAAAACACAAAGAGAAATAATACAGAAAATACAAATTGCACAATAAACATGAGGTGAACACCAAGTATACATGTATGACAAATAAAAATAACAATAAGGACAATTACATGAAAGGCTAGAAATCATGTGTTCATTATTTGGGTTAAAACTTAAAGTTGCGGGGCAAACCTGAAAAGGCCTGAAAATGGCCTGCGGGCGAGGCAGCCCTTTATAGTTATTTTTTGTAAGAGATATAGAACACATTTAGTAAAACTGGATAAATATAAAAAGTTACGTTAAAAAAGATAAGCTTTTAATTTACATTTAAAAAATATTCAAAGTTTGGGAAGATTTTGTATCATTTGGCAGGCTATTCCAGAGTATAGCTGAAAAATAGTAAAGTGAGTGTCTGAAGTATTCGATACGGAATTTGGGGATTGTGATGTTCATATTTTCATTACATTAGAATAGTGATTGGTTAAAAATATGCCAATATATTTTTTTAGATATTATTGAGCAACACGATCTGACGATAAAGCAAATCTTCATCACGTGTAATCAAGGACGTTGTACACCAAACTTCAGGCATTGCCCGCCAACAAATGCGAATGATACTTTAATTATCACTTGCATTTCTGGAGGTCTGCAGTGTATGATAAATTCCTTTCCAAAAAGTCCCTGAGCCAACAGAAAGTTAATTTGTGTCAGCGTCACATCAGCCGTGTTCGAAACGAAATCCGATCCCAAATGTAACTAAGCAATGCATGGGAAAAGAAGAAGTAGCCTAGCAGCCATTTATGATAAAATATGATTAAGTATATACGTAAAATTCATATTTGTAATGAAGAAACAAACACATTTTTTTTTCTGAACAAAATACGACTTATTCAGGCATCCATGATAAGCTCAGATCCCTCGAAGTCTTTCGGCGAATCCGATCGCTGGGAACCTCTTGTTTGAAAAGCCATTTTCCCTTGCAGGTTACATACTTAGCATTTTTTAATTAAATGAAAACTCTAATCCAGCGTCTGGATACTTTGCGAACAACTGACCTGTTGCCTCCGCTGTAAGCGAAATTATTCAATGTAACTATGAGAACGGTATTTTGCTTTGGGAAGCAATGCAAGACGACCAACACATATAGACTTCCATTCTCACAAAACTTCAAACTCTTTTCTGTTTCTTTGTTATTAAGAACTTTTGTGAAAGGTTTTCTCCGAGGTTTTCATTTTGTTTCGAAACCCCAAAGGGTTCATACCAGAACGATTTAAAATTCCAAATGCCAACATCTTAAATGGTTCTCTGAAGAACCTTTATTTATTAAAAGTTTTCTGTTGTGAGGAATTAAACCAGGTAAGGTCCCCTTTCCAAAATTGTACAATAGCAATAAATACGTTCATTGTGGTCGAATGTTACTTCGTGGTCACATGCTACTTGCTGGTCAAAATGAAGTAATTCTGGAATTTGAAGGATCCCTAATCTCTTTAGTTGGCCCTTGTACTGCATCATAACTTTTAACTCCTACCTGAGATGATTCCAGCTTTAGAATTGTCTCTTCTAATACAATTTTTTTTAGTATATACACATTATCTCGGCTGTGTCCGGTCCAAACACGTAACATTATTCAACCAAAAGTATGATTAGTTAAAGTGGATATGCTTTCAATAGTGTTCTGACTGCAGGAACCATCTTGATTATATTAACATATCCACAGCAAAAATAATAATAATAATTGAATTGTTATAAACAATGTGTATCTTTCGAACATCAAAGGTCAAGTTTGGTAACCCAAACGCTTTTCAAAAAGAAGGCCTGGTTCCGTTTATATCCAAATATAATTTTGATCTTTCAAGTTGCAAAGATTCCAATTTAAACTTTCAAAATAATTGTTCTTTCACGGTAGCGTTCGCTTAAATTATTTGTATGTATTGTGCAGCGTGCATCAGATGAATAAATACATAAATAGAATAAATAAATAAATAAATAAATAAGTAGCTAAAGCATCGATTTAAAACTTGTAAATATAATTTTTCAACTAATTTTCACCGTTTCGTAACCTTCGAATATCTTATATAATAAATTCATGCATGAACAGTATAAACATTAATACAACTATATCAATCGTCAATATGTCTGAAGCAGTGCGACCGTATGACCAATATGAGTTCACTTTATCAGCCAATAATAATGATGGACAACTCGTGTCGTCTGCCCGGCATGATGTCGGAAAATTTCACACTGCTCACAGCTTCGCGCCTCCTTCCTCTTGTTATAAGATTGTCACTCAGTCATCCGATGTAATCCTGATGAAGATTTCGATTGAGGGTCCATTTCATGATGCAGGGGAGGCGCCAGGGTAAAATCTTTGAGTGGGCGAAAACTTTCCGTGGGGGACAAAATGTAAAAAGAAACCCTTTAATTTCACAAATTACACTGCCACCCCCCCCTCCCCCATTTTCTCTATTTGAAAAGTTCAGGGGTTGTCCCCCTGCCACCCTGACGCAGCCCCGTCTTGATTATAATTTGTTTCAGCTAGTTAGTTTTAGGTATTATGGAATGTGGGTTGTTTCCGCAAGTGACGCTGAATTAAAATTGACATTTGAAAGACTGTTCGTATACCCCCCACTGTACAAGTATTGTCACGAAGATTTTGATATTGATTGATGATACATTAATATGTGTATGTGTAGACCTAGCATTTGCTCCGGCGACAATACCTCAGAATACAAAGAGCTGGGTTAAGGTTCCCATTCGGAATATAAGATTAGGGTTAGGTTTGAGATTAGGGTTAGTATTAAGAAATAATCTTCGGAGCAAATGTAATAGAAATCTTTGTGTTCACGTTTGTTATCCAATTTTGATAGATAAAGCGTCCAAACAAATACCTATGATATAACATCTCTTCCTTATCCGCTTATCCGCTTCTCTGACATAAATAGCCATTAAACACCTACATTTTTGAAAATCATGTCAGTATTGCATGCTTTATTTCATAAGGTACTGTTGATACAGAATGTTACAAGTTAAGAACATTATAATATCTGTGCACATTTACTTATTAAAGTGATTATCAATCATTTTGATAAGAGTAAAAAAGAATATGCTATATTACAAGAAACTGCTGGACAAGATGTGATCACTTCAAATTCCAAGAACGAATATTACCGACATAATAGCATAAAGAGAATTTTTTTGGTTTGATAAATACTCGCAAAGTACTGCATAGTGCTTTTATTTACGATAATAGCTTTCTTAGCGAATATTTCTTGCAGTCCCTTTATAGGATACAAGCCAGTAAAAAAGAGCCACGTATAATAAATATACCGACTTCTAAACTTTTTCAATAATTAACCGATTCGTATATTGGATTTTCGTTTTAAATCACAGGATGGGAAATTAAATTTTATCTGCTCTCATAAAAAATGATTTGCAATGATTTGTTGATCCTTGATGCAAGACTAACCACACATCTCCTGTGCTAAATGCCAAAAATAGAAGCTTCCACAGGTATCAATAAACATCATTATAAATACCAACACGAAGTCTTCTACCTCTTCAGTCAGGTGTTCTACTAAGCTATAAATTCCAGATTACCATAAAATATGGTCAATAAACCATTTCCCGATTTTTAAGGATTTTTTTGTTTATCGGTATCATTACGTCATCATTCCTTCTAAGCATTACGAAGCATTTTTTACAGGCGTGCGCCATTTATAGAAGAGTTCTAACAGCAGGTGATTTGAACGCCACGTTGTTTGTTGTTTCCACAATTAAGTATAGCATTTCTATTCAATTACGATGAGAAGCTGAGCGTTCTAAATAGAAAGAATTAGAACGACATGTTGTTTTTTCCCCCAAAGATGGACGTCCATGTTGCAACTATAATGTATAAGGGATTCTATGCGCATACACACACACACACACACACACACACACACACACACACACACACACACACACACACACACACACACACACACACACACACACACACACACACACACACACACACACACACACACACACACACACACACACACACACACACACACACACACACACACACACACACACACACACACACACACACACACACACACACACACACACACACACACACACACACACACACACACATTTACGGCTAAAATGGAATGAACAATCTCATTTGAGGCAGTCTCTGAAAGTCTTATTCCATTACACACTCCACGTCCCGTCCTCCTCTCCTCGCCTCTTCCTACCCCTTATTTCCGTCTCTCCCTCCTCTCTCTACACCTTGCCTTCCTCCTCTTCCTCCTGAAAAGCACCTTCGAGTTTAGAAAGTATATCGCCCAATCGAATCCTGGGTATTGATCAACTTTTCTAATAATTGACAGTGAAAGCGATGATGTCGCTTAATGGAGGGACAGGGGGAGGGGGAAGAGATGGTAGGCATGGGCATATGGTACCTCGTAAATTAGCTTAAGCCGGAAACAAATTATTACGTATATGACAAAACTGGACAGAAAAGAAAGAAACAAAACGAAAGAAGAGGAAAAAGTAACAAAAAGCAATTGCGATGGCAATTTACTAATTTTTTTATTGACTAACTCCTAGAGAATGTTTGGACTACACCTGCTCCCGATCTTAATTAGTCATTTGACGTCATTCATTTTCATTTTATTAATGATTTCACGCTATATTTAATCTTTCTTCACTGTATGATTTCTAAACTCCTGTCGTGGATCAAACAGCAGCTTCATGAATTTCTGTTTAGAGTGCGGTATACGAATATTAGCAAATTAACGTTGAAAAGAAAATTTCGTAGAAATGTTCACAAGGGCTGTCAACTACTGTGAAACTGGTGATGACACCTTAGTTGCGCTCTTTACCTCTTTTATCTGTTTAATCCATTTATTCTTTGTGGTCCATACTTAAAACGCAAGAATGCAATTTCAAATTAGAATTAATACTCTGACTGTAACGTGTCGTGCAATAACAATATCTTGATAGAAATATCTAGTGCATGACCGATACATGAATTGGGCTGCGACCACAATCATCAAACACGGCAATGCTGTAATTAAGATTGAACTGGTTTTAGTTGTTACGAGTCATGCACTGAAAGCGTGAGACTAATTTCGTGGTTGATTGCCTGACCGTATTTTTTTCATGAAAAATGAAGCAACATAATTGCTTTACTGACGTTAGAAGTTGGTGATTTTATGCCTCGAAATCAACAATGTACGCTTGGGAAAAGTACTTCGTGATAAAAGAGCAGTTGCCTGATTGGAAAAGCTGAGAAATATATAGTGATAGCATTCATGTTGCCAGACATTACTAAACAGTTTAGAGGTGTAATTAAAAACGTCAAATAATGATATTATTTGTTAGCTACATGACAGTTCTTGAATGGACTATTCACTATACAAAATTTGGCAAGTTATACTGTACTGCCAATATATATAGTGCGATGTCTTCATCCGATACACTTTTCCGCAGTCCTCGATATCTACGTACGATATGACCGAAGCCACGACCTGACAAGTCAATTTAAATCCCAGTTGAAACATTGGAATTTTCCGTTATTTCTATTTTTCTTCACAGTTCAAAAAATTCAGTTCTATCTCACAACCTATATCGACATAAAGTTGTATTATACTGAGAGTAGGGTTGCAAAATTCCCGGGAATTTTCAATGTGGAAACTTTCCACGGGAATTTTCAGAAATTTTCCGGAAATATTGGGAATTTTCGGCAACTTTCGGAAACTTTGCTTATTTTCATACATTTAGCATTTGGGTGTAAAAATGAAACAATTATTTACATGTATCTACTATCAGAAATATCATGATATCAAATCATTTACTCTAGTCTTTAACACAAAGAAGAAAGGAGAAGTCAAACAGTGATTTACGTTTGTTTATAAACAGTTTTTGAGTCCATAACTTGC
>JZLH01S0063821.1:55161-80755 GCA_001188425.1 Eucidaris tribuloides | reverse complement strand
AGGTGTTCGTTAAGGGATCGTGCATTTAGTGTTAACACACCTCATTATCATGATTATATGGGTCTTTCCATAACAGACAAACTGGCAACAACATATGAGACGCCAGTGGAAGAAAAAATATATATATACATGTATATAATAGAAAGTATTATTGTTCGTTATACTGAAGCACGTTTCTTGGAGATCGAATATTAATCGTGTTCCAACTAATTTAACAGATCGTTAAGTGCATAAGAAGCATGATATATCTTACGTCTCGTACTAGCTAGAAACATAAAAAGAAACATGACTTAGTAAAGAATGCCCCTTTTAGCTCGTAAATACGCTAATGAATTACAGTAATGATATAGAAATTACATTCTTAACGCACTTTACACGATATTCTTACTTGGAATCTTAGATTATCACGGAATGAACAATAATTATAAGAGCAGTTTTATTGGATTGATTGTTTGGGTTTTTTTTATCGAGGACATAATTGCCCGACGCCTAGCTCCTATCTGTACTTTTGTGCTGTAACATTTCAAAGTCAAAGTTTGCTCACTTCTTTTATTGACATCAATAACCTGGTTAGATCCAAATAATGTGAAATACTACAGTTTTCATGGATATAATATTGTAAGTAAAGAAATAACGAGTAAGAAGAGAAGTGGAATAGCTCTTGCCATTAGGAATGATATGAAATACATCTTGCGACCAGACATTAGTGTGTTCAATGACGTATGTGAAATTTTGTTTACTGAAATATCTAAACCCGGTAGAAATGTACTTATTGGTGTATGCTATAGACCACCTGGTCAATCTATCAAATGTTATCTCAATCATTCAAAGGAAATATTATCTGTTGTCAATTCTGAACATAAAGAATGCATATTGCTCAGAGATTTTAATGTTGATTTGATGAAACTCAACACCAGTTCTTATGCTAATAAGTTTCTTGAAACACTTTATGCCTATTCATTCTTGCCAATGATAAGTAAACCAACTAGAATAACAGATAGGTCTATGACTTTGATTGACAAAATTTATTCAAATTATGACGAAAATGTATGCTCCTTTTCGGGAATAATGGTGACAGATATATCTGATCACTTGCCTATTTTTTATGTTTTGAATAATGACGTTTCAGATGATGGAGTGAAGCATCAAATGCAGCATGAAGTAAATGATGCTAACTTACATAAGTTTATGCAACAACTAGAAGAATATAATGTTACTTTTAAGGAAATTGACAGTAAGGACCCTCAATATTTGTACACAGATTTCATAGAGTCATACCGTACTGCGTTTAATATGTGTTTTCCACTGAAACGTATTATCCGAAAGAAAGTAAACAAATCTTGGTACTCATCTGAGTTGAAGAAAATGTGTTCAGAAAAGGATAGTTTGCATAAGAAATTTATCAAAAATCCCTCTCAGTATCGAAAAGAATGTTATATTAAATCTCGTAATGCATATACAAATACTGTTAAAACTGCCAAACGAAAGTATTTCACTCGCAAATTCCAAAATTTGAAAGGCAATATATCCAAAACATGGATGGCAATTAATGATGTATTACAAAGACATAAATCAAAGGTTCAACAAAAAGTATTTCAACATGATGGTAATATATTAGAAAAACCTGAAGATATTGCACAACACTTTAATAATTATTTTATCAATGTTGGTAATAAGATTGCAAGTGCATGTAAACAAGATTCTTATACTCATAGAGATTTCTTATGTGGAAATACAATACAAAGTGCATTTTTCAAACCTATAAGTGAAAAAGAGATCATAGATTATGCCTTAGCTTTAAAAGATGGAAAGGCTCCTGGGTATGACCAAATCAAGTCATCTGTAGTTAAGAGAGTAATTCACATAATATGTATACCTCTATGGTTCAATTTTTAATTCATGTTTTGAAACAGGTCAAGTACCAAAGGAAATGAAGTTAGCAAAGGTTATACCAATTCACAAGAAAGGGCCAAGTGATGTGTTTTCAAATTACAGGCCCATTTCATTACTACCATTCGTTTTCAAAGATATTTGAAAAGTACATTTATGTTAGATTGCAATCTCATCTAAACAAACATGGAATTTTGTACAAAAAACAGTTCGGGTTCAGAGTCAAACATTCTACATCTCATGCCTTACTGGATTTTATGTTAAATTCATCAAAAGCAATAGAAAACAAAGAAATAATAGTTGGAATCCTTCTAGACTTTAAAAATGGGTTTGATTCTATCAATCATGAAATACTATTAGATAAATTACACTTTTATGGAATTCGCGGAGTTATTCGTGATTTGTTTCGAAGTTATCTGATGAATAGAAAACAATTCACTGTATTTTCTGAACATGATTCTCAAACAGTTACATGCGGAGTACCTCAAGGGTCAATTTTGGGTCCTCTTTTGTTCTTGAAATTTATTAATGATCTTCCAAATATTTCCAGTATTATGAACATTTTGCTATTTGCCGATGACACCAATCTATTCTTTAAACATAGGGATGTAGAATGTTTGGCTGACACAATTAATTCTGAATTATCTAATGTGAGTAACTGGATAAAAGCAAATAAGCTACAATTAAATTACGAAAAAACGCATATGATGATTTTCAATTCTCACGAGAAAGACACTAGCAACTTAAAAATATTTATTGGTGGTCATGCTGTAAAGAATGTTAGAACAACTACATTTTAAGTGTCAGTATTGATGATGATTTGAAATGGAAGACCCACGTGAATGAAATTTTGCTTAAAATTTCCAAAACCATTGGAGTTATGAGTAATTGAAAAATTGCTTGCCAAAATCTATCCTTTTGACTATATACAACTCTTTAATTCTTCCGTACTTGTCATACAATATCATTGTGTGGGGTGCCTGTAGTAAATATTTATTAGAGCGTATCAATTTGTTACAAAAAAAGAGCTGTACGGGTCATCTCCAAGTCGGCATATGACAGTCATACAAAGCCTCTGTTTTACAATTTGAATATATTACCAATATCTTTACTTCATGATTATCAAGTCATCTGTTTCATGCATTCCTATAATAACAACATGTTACCAGAAACATTTCAATTTCAATTTCGTCTTTATTTCGCATAAAAATGCACATATATACAAAGATCAAAAAACATATATACAAGTATATTTTTACACTTTGCACAACAGTAGAAAAAAAATAACACCAGCTCCTATCAAAAGTACACGTACAACTAATATATTACATAGGCAAAGAAAGAAAACTATACAGTTAAAGGCAAGGTTCACCCCGACATCAAGCTAGCTCCAATAAAAGCAGAACAATGAGAGAAACACATCATAGAAAGCCCGGCGGCAATCCATCCAAGAACAACAGAGCTACGAAATCACAAAGCCCAAAGTCGCGACGCCACACGCTAGCAACCCCACCCCCCCCCCCCCCCCACCCATGCCACGCGATACAAATTCTACAAAAGTGCCGTCCTCTCAGAAATTCGAACATAACTCCATCCGCGCACCCAATACATCACCAGAAACACCACACATGCAGCCACGAAAACAAAAACAAAAACACTCAAACATTATGAACCACTAACAACTTGCAATTTATGGAATCCATACCGCATGGCACATGGGGAGCCGCCCGCACGTGACGTCACAAATCAAAAACTCCGAAACTCCACAACTCTGCCACTCCCCGGTGGATCCCCACCAAACCTTCACCGATATGCCCCCTCACTACTCCGCCCTGACCAAAACCAACCTAATGCCACGGCGAACACTGCCTTTAAAAAATTACATAAAACCCGGGTTAAGAAAAAAATTAACCTACACATAGAAAGTCAATCATTTCTTTACATTCCCTCAGAGTTAAAAAAAGATTCATCCCTTTCATCCCTCATTGAAATCAGTTCCCTAATTTGCTCGACCTTACGAGCCACATTAGCTGAATTGTATTGTATCTTATTCCACTCTCTGGTTATATGTCTACAGTCCATCATATATTTACTGTTCAAATATTTAATATTGCCGCCAAGCACAGAAAATGACCCAAACTGACTTGTGCACAAATTATTAATCTCCCTTTTCATAATAACCAATTTCAACACTTTCTCAATTACGCTGCTTAATGTAATTGCACGAAAGTTTCACGAGTCACATTACAAATCACATTAATGATATTTTTGCGCAAAATAAGTCAATTCATAATTACAATACTAGATCTGCAAATGATTTTCGTGTGCAGTATGGAAGAACATCTTTTACAAATTCTAATTTCATGTGCAGAGCACCTAAATTGTGGAATATGCTACCTTTGAATATCAAACAATGCACTGGTGTGAAAAGTTTTAAAGCTAAGCTGAAGAAATATTTACTAGAAAAGTTTATATCAGATAAATAGATATTTTTAATCAGGCTGTTGTTGTACCCCCCCCCCCTCCTGACTTTTGTGTGTAATGTGCAATTGTGTCACTGTGATTTGTAATGTTATGTACCTGTTACATTTCTTTTTATTCTGAAGGGATCTTCAAATTATAAGTTACCTTATCACTTTGCGAAGATCCATCCATTTTCCATTATTTTTATCATTAGCTATTTTTAACGGTGTATGAAGTTTGTTTGTCATCGTTGTTTATTATACTGTACATGTCTTGATCTTTTTATCATGGAAGTGGAAAATAAAACAATTCAAATTCAAATGTCTGAAACGTGAGAAAGTTGCATCAAGTCCGAATGCGCACGCACTTTTCCTGACGATAATTCTTGAATATGATTTTCAACATTTTATCATCACATTGTTTATTAACTGCATGTAAATTGACGTGACTTTCGTGTGTTCGTGTCTATAATATTTCTTATCTTTAAACAGTACATTATTTCATTATTACATCGTGAATAAGCGAGTTTTCATTATGTTTGTAACTAATGAACGAACAATCTACACCCATTTATTGTTCTATTGTTATTGAAAAATATATAAACCCGTCATTTTGTTTAGTTGCAGTATGAATATCATTATGCACCATGAGTACGATATTTTTTTTCATTATAACGAAACATTATGATACAGTGTTGTTGTACTGTTGTACTGTTGTACTATATGGGACCGGGACTAAACTTATCAAAATCTCAAAGCGTGTCTTTCATCACACAATAAGGTAATACAATCTTGTATCACAGCGTAACGACTCGACACGACTTTACATGATTACTACCCCTTGATCATTGCACCCATGTCAAGCCTGTTAGTGTGCGGCTCCTCCACTCCCTGGGGGATGTTCCTAGCCCGTTATTCCAGCGTGTAGTTACTGAAAAGTAGGTATCCTTCCGGTCGTTATTTCAAATGGCCAGAATTTCCATACATAACGGAAATCAACTGGTGTTTTGTTCCACAAATAAGGTAGAACCGCGTCTGAGCTCCATTCCCGGAGGAGCTCTTATATAGGTTCTTGGATTATTGGTAACCATGACATCCTAGTTGGAATTCGGTTAAGTGAGTATAGGATGAGGATGGTGAAATATGACTTCGAGCACCTAAACTTCATTTTCTGTGTCGAAATGTCAGCTAACACAGATGACATTACAATAATTAGTCCAAATATCGGTTCGTTGAGAAATGTCTCCGGTGGCGTACCAAGACTTTCTTTAAATCGGGCGGGATGAACTGAATTGGATGTGGGTCAAGTTTGCATATAAAGTTTCATATAAGTTTCCTGCAATTCCTGCAATCTAACCCATCATATGGGTTAAAGCCTTTGACGTTCGCCATTAAGAACCGCTGCTAATCTACAAAAAAGAGTATTATTTAATCAGTTAGATTGTTAATGAAATAATTACTTTATTTATTCATTGATTTATTTGTTAATATGACCAGTAATGGGGATGACTAACTCAGTCCTACTCTATGCTGCGTACACTACTTGCAGAAAAAATGCTTATTGTTTTTAGTTATGTTTAGTTCAATGCGATAAGTAGGAGATTTTTCATGTATTGAAGGGAGTGAATCATTTGAGAAATTTGGTTTTAGCGTTTAGAGCCTACGTATGCCCAGTGCACAGGTTTTTCGTCGCGAAATTTGGCAAAGTTTCCTTGGGAAAATCACGTCGAATCGCTTTGTAATAAAACAAGTATTAATATTGGAGTTATATATAAATCGCGACAAGTTTTACCATTAAAATCACTGCAAACATTATATATTTCTATTGTATTACCTAACCTATCTTATTGTAATTTAATTTGGTGAAGGGCTCACAAGACAGTGCTTGATCGCTTGCTTACTTTACAAAAGAAAGCAATCAGAATATGCTGCAATGAACACTTTAGAGCACATACTTCACTTCTTTTTAAATCAATGCACACGTTCAAATTAGTAGATGACTTTTCTTTAAACACTGCTTTATTTATGCACAAATTCAAGTATGATGTTTTACCAGGGGCTTTTAACGATTATTTTAGAATTCATTCTGGTATCCATAATGTAAATACTCGGCACAAATACAGATTTTCGTTTTTACAAAATCATTCTATCCAATATCAAGATGCAATATTGTGGAATTCTTTAGAAACTTCAATCAAAAATGCAACTAAGTACTCTATATATAAATATTTTTATAAGAATTTGATTATGAATAGTTATTAAGGTTTTTGTATCTTATGTGTATCTCACGTGACTTAATGTCAGGATCTTAGATTTGATTCGTTCTGTGATGTTTTATGTTTCGTTTTGTTTGTTTTGCGTATCATAATAATGTTTAACATATATGTCTTGATATATTTTAGGGATGCCTACACCAAGCGCATGCTTTGGGGGAAAAATTCCTTATACTCATTGTAATTGTCATTTTTTTTTACTATGATTTCAATATTCGAGATAAATGTTTGAAATAAAGTCCAAACACGCTCAAGCACGTTCACATTCCAGGCCAACATGGTGTAAAATAATACCGAAACGAATGAAGAACGAATGTTAATCGCATATCTAGCGTCCCAAGTTACGAGTGACAGCACGTGTGCAGCGTAAAATAATGAAGGAGCCACACAAGAAGGCTGTGACGTCAAAAAATAAAAACGATCTCTGTGCGTTAGTTATACTGTGCGCACACGTTACTGTTACGGTAGACTAGCGGCAAGAACTCATGGCGCCCGGCAAAAGTCGATGGAAGTTGATCAGCAAGTTGTCGCACGCTCAAAAATTTTGAACATGTCCAAAAAGAAAAAAAATAACTAAAAAATATCAAGTTGCAGCGTTCTTCAGAGAACCCCGATGACCCTTGAACGAAGAGCTAACTAATACAATGTATGTCTAACGTGTTACCAACGACTGACAACGTGGGCGAACGTGCACCCAAATTTCTGAACCTGTTAGACACACGTTGGCTGTACACGCTGATATGTGACATTGCTTTCATCCTTTGACGCTATGTGTGCGTTGAGCATCATTTAAAAAGGTGGTAGAGTTGCCAATTTAAGAATCTTCAATAATAAAGATTAAGTACATTTTAAACATTCACAACTCTGACTTTTGAACGCTTCTGTCAAATTTGCTCAAACTGTCACGATTTTATTTCTAATATTGTTATCTATTCTCTGAATGCAAATAGATTTCTGGGTTCCATTTTGCCTTCAATATTCAGTCTAATTTTTGATATCTTTTTAATATTCATTCTAATTTTTGATATACACATTTCTTACATCATGTTCTATATAGTTCGAAACCACACCTTTTAATCCATTCTTGTTTGGTTAAATTAACTCTAAACAGTCGAGTAAATTCGGTTAATAATAACCTTTCATCCGTCAAAACAGATCTAATACCGCATGTATTTCTTGCTAAGTCGAATGTAGTGGTTGCATTTATTAAGATACATTGTACGTTTTCTATTTACTTGACTCTGTCAAAATATGTTTTGCGAACTTTGTCACCAATTCCGCCCACGGTCTGGTGATGTTACACAGTGTCGTAATGAGCAAAATCATTTGGGGGTCAGAAATGATTACTAAATAAAAAGGTATACATTTACAAGAAAATTTAGTTTACAACATAAAGCATACCCCCTATCATTGTTGTACTCAGTATTTAGTTCAGTTAAGAAGGGTCACCGTTGTACAAATAATTATGAAAAATATATTTCAGTGGGTAAAGTTGTGATTATTTGATACATAGATTGCAAAATTTGTGTTATATAATGAAGGCAAAGAAAACAGTTGAGCAATATAAGCCTCTCTGCATCATGTTTAAATGCTGTCTGGGAGTCAGTGTAAGGACTGTGGTTAATAACGGTTATTCTGTTTAACTGTTAATAGATAGTAACAGTTATGGAAAATATGATTATAAAATATAAAATTTACGAAATCTGCATCAATTCATGAATGGAAAGAATATATTTATTAATATAAGTCTCTCTGACCCATTATTAAATTTCATTTGGGGGTCAAGCGCACCCCCCCCCCATCTGTACGCCAGCGATGTAACATACTACATTTATTACCATGGCAGTGAATCAAAAAGCTACATGGGCGTTCGATAACTACATAATTAGGGGATACCTTATAAGTCATGAAGGTTAATAATGTACGCCAAATCATAGAAAACCACAGTTTTACCTCATAAAATAATTTACTAGTCACGATATTAATATCATCCAAGAGATGTTATTTTCCTTACTAAAAACAAGAGGGTGATCAGTTTCAAAAATTGTATTTTCATGTGCATTTATAGCTGCGAATTACTAAAATGTTACATGTACTTAGTTTTTCAAATATTCTTTAACAAAATGTACCATATTGTCTTATACATATAGGTACTATTATATGGTCACTGATGTTGTGAATTATGCAGTTTATTAAATGCATAATGTCAAGGGTACTGTGGGATACAGGCTCATCCTTGATGTGCACAACAAACCATTTTTCATCAATTTGGCCCAACTATAGGCCTATAAGAAAGGTCCAAAAAATGCAGTGTTCAAAATTAGAGATTCACATACGCTTTTACATGTAAGTTTTGATATACAATAAATCAGATGATATATAAATCAGTTGAAATTAGGCCATCGCTCAAGTTGATCATTCACGCTGCACACGCGCTGTCACTCGTAACAGCCCTGTCACATATTAGCGTTTAGAGCCAAGGTATGCCCAGCGTATATGTTTTTCGTCGCAAAATTTGGCAAAGACCAAACACGGTCAAGCACGCTTAAATTTCAGGCCAAAATGGTGTAAAAACTAATGACCAAACAATGAGTGACGAATGGTAACCGCATATCTAGCGTCCCAAGTTACGTGACAGCGCGTGTGAAGCGTGAAATGATGAAAGAGCCACGCAAGGAGGCCATAACGTAAAAACAAACAAAAAAACAATCACTGTACATTAGTTATACTGTACGCACACGTTACTCTAACGGTAGACTAGCGTCAAGAACGTCAGACGGGCGCCCGGTGAAAGTCGATGGAATAAAAAATCGGGCAGCAGCGTTCCTCAGCGAACCCTAACGACCCTTGAATGAACAGCTAACTAATACAGCGTAGGTTTAACGTGTTACCAACGACTGAAGCGTGCGCGAACGGGCACCCAAATTTCAGAACACATTAGACACACGTTGGCTCTACATGCCGATTTGTGACATTGCCTTTATACTTTGACGCCATATGTGCATTGAACGAACGGCGGACGATTAAGAAACGAACAACCAACGTATGTAACGTTCAAATTGCGAATACTCAACGAAAACATAGCGTACTAGTAAGCACGTTACAACAAGCTCAAAAATTTGAACATGTCCCCCCCCCCCAAAAAAAAAAAATAATAAATAAAATAAATAAATAAATAAAAGTTAAAAAATCGGCACCAGCGTGGCCGACGACCCATCGGCGAACAGCTAAGGAACACAACGTATGTCAAACGTATTACTAACAACTGACAACGGACGCGAAATTTTCAAACACGTTAGGCCCACGTTGGCTCTAAACGCTAATATGTGACATGGCCCTTAAATTCGGTTTTTGTAGATAAATAACCATGGCCCTGGGAAGCGGGGGTGCTGGGGGTGCTGAAGCACCCCCAGAAAATTTTTAGGGGGTGCGCAGCATCCACTGCAAAAATACTTGTATGTCTATTTCCTTCAAATTTGGCAGGTGAGCGACTTTTCAGCTGCAGATTTGGCCGTGAAACCGCGAAAAAGCTGTTGATTTGGCCGTAAACATTTTTTTGGCCGCGAAAATTTTCCGCTAACCCCCCCCCCCCCCCACGCTGAGCGACTTTTCAGCTGTTGATTTGGCCGCGAATTTGGCCGTGAAAAATATTTTCGGGCGCGAAACATTTTTTTTGGGACCGCGAAAATATAAATCTCTGCACCCCCGATGAAAAAATCGTTCCCAGGGTCCTGCAAATAACTGCATGTTTCCGAACCAGAATTCTCACCAGGGATACGGAACTGAAACTCACTAAAAACTCCGGGAAGTGTGTTTGTGATAGTGGAAGTGGTGTTGGGAGGCGGATTGTGTGTATCAAATGGGACAGTAACCAGAAAAAGAATATGAGATCACTGATGAGGTAATCCTTAAAGAGAACACACAGTACTGGTTGATGATCTTTCATCAAAATTTCACATTTCCATATTTTCCAGCTGAGAGTAAATTACATTTTGCATTATAATGTGGGACTAATTCACTTCATATGCAATAAAAAGTTGAGGAATTGGCAGTTTGAGTACCCGACGGAGTAGGCTCCGTTGCTGCAGTGTGTATGACAACAATTAACATAGTCCCACATATAGATTTCTGTGTTAGTACTTTGTCAGCAGTGGGGATTTGTGTAACAGATATGTCCAAAATGAAGTGTTCTGTTGTTTTCAACTACTCTCTCTTGTACTATAATGACATTTTTAGAATACCATCTGTTCACAGAAGGTTTGAAAGCAGTTGATATTAAAATGTTGTTGTTCTGCAAGTCACAGGAGAGAGATGGAGGGAGGACCGCCTGAGATTCTTCGACAATATTCTAATCGTATATAGTATCAAAGGGTAATAAAGGTGTTCAGGTTTACATGAAGTTATACCTCATTTGAAAGAGGCAGAGTCTTAAAGAGAACCCAGTCAGGATGAACGTGGAAGCAAAATGCAAAATTGTCAAGACACATTAAACAAAGAAGAATAAACTTAACACGCAATTACAAATAACATGTTTAATATTTAAAATTCCATAAGACCCAAATCCTAAGCTTTTCATGCAAAACTTTCATTGGTATAAAGAGTAAAGATTTGAGCATACGGAATAAAGACAATCCCGTTCGCTTTAACACAAGGCAAATGGAAGTACGCTAAAATAAAAGACAAACAAACAACATACGGCGCTGCGTACAAAAGCATTCTTCTTGCCAAGAATGTAAAAACATAATACACACACCAAAAATGATATTTTAAAAAAAAAGGAGTGCAAAGAACAAAATACGTACTCAAAACGGTGAGTAAATCGCTCGATCAAGCTTAACTCGCTAAATTCCGTCGCTACACGAATTAAATCCACTTGCGCGTTGTCGCCATACTGAAATCCGAAGCAGCAGCGGGAGACCGTGAACCCTCGTTCGGCACGGCCGCGGTAATCCGTCATGGGCTTTGACTGACGGCAACCACTACCGGGGGCTCAGCCGGGAACACGTCGGGGCGGGCAGGACAGGGCGGCAGTGACCGAAAGATGTCTTCGCTAGCTGAAGTTGAACTACCACGAGTGACTGAGCTACTGCTGTTTATGGTGTGAGTTTGCGACACAGTCTCCACCTACTGCTACCGAGGACTAAGAGTACTTCGGTGAAAGTGTAACTCCGGCGCAGTGAGTCCGCCTTTTTATCGGAGGTGGAGCGCATGCTATGCAAAATACCCTCGCGGCGAACACTTGAAAACCCACAACTTTGGAACACACACGAAGGCTCGGAATACACTGAACTGACTCACAGGAGTGGCAGTCGCAGGCTAACATTTCTCCAAGAAGTCGTGAAGTCTAATAGCACGACGAAACGCAACATAGCACACGCACAAATCAGTCTACTTTCGCGAAATCTAAGGCAAACTTTATTCAGGCAACGCTGCCTATGAGTAAATCTCCTAATGATGAACAGAGACTATCATTAAATTAACGGCGTTAATTAACACGTTTTCTTATCTATATGGCTAACACGCCCTTGTGAAGATCCACGATAGAGTGGTATTTTCATACTGCTAAATTGGCTGGGAGTGGCACGCCCGCCCCCGCCCCGCAGAGCCATAGGAGTTTCCGCCCCTGGGCAAGCAAAAAGCGAAATTTGCAGCCACTTTTTCCTGCTTTCAAAGCGCCTGATTTACTCACATGTTAGTTCCACCGTCCCTAAGATGTGCACCTCGACCCATGTCACTTAGTTCCAATCCGTCCCCAAGATGGTGGGCACCTCCCCGTGCCCAACCAAGCCTAACGCCCATTGTAATGTGGTTTCAATTGATTTTTAGCCAGGCATTTGACATATTTTGTTTGGCAGATTTTAAAAGAAACTTTCTCAATTTTGACAGACGCACATGATCGTCAAGATCTGTGCCAATGCACCGAAGATTTCTCGCTCTGAAAACTCTTGCCATTTTGAACAGAAAACTACTTCAAAATGTAAACAAGAGAGGGGATGAATATTGTTCAAGGTAATCGTAGCATGACCGCTACCTGTTCTCTGATAATTAAAATCCACAATTCATCACCGACACACAATGTTTATTAGGTCTAATGTTAATTTCAATATAATTATTTGGGGGACAGTAGAATACTTTGTGAAAGATGACGCAAAACGGTTGATAATGTTTTACCGATCCGACGCAAGATTACTTGGCTTTAATCTACAAATTTTGTACTAATTATTCCCAATCTAGTATTGTGGTTGTGTTTTGCTTAATTTCAGACGGATTGAAACTATAGCCTTTCGGTTAACCATGGTTCCCACACCAGGAAGGTCATGTCCGTCCCGTAAAATGCACCAGTGTCCTGAAGAGTGGCTTCCAGTGTACCATTTAACGCGTTTGAGTGCTAACGCAGTATTAATTATATTCTAAAATAAAAAAAAAAGAATGATAATTTTCATGATGTATAGAACGATAACTGCTGTTCACTCTAAAAACTCAATGTTTAAATCATATTTAAAAATGGGGAAGGGATCAGGAGTGATCAAACTTCTCCAATGTCGCAATTAACCTTTTAAACAGCTGTATAAATGTTTGGATCCGCAACTGGATAAAGGTTAAATGGAAACATTAGAAAGTGTGGTCACTTCTCGCACCTTTGAAATGCTGTAATATACATTCAGTTTTTAGCAGTGTTGATCCATTTTGAAAATAACGTTTTATGTTTTATAGGCATTGGATGATTTATCCGTTACGCCCAACTATTTAAACGTGGTAAAATGATAGAGAATATGAAGAGTAAGTGAAGCAGATATATTATTACATCAAGATATATAGATAGAATAGTACTTAGATAGATAGATAATAGATAGAGTAGACAGACAGATAGATAGATAGATAGATGGATAGATTAATGTAGATAGATAGATAGAATAGATAGATAGATAGATAGACTAGATAGTAATAGACAGAAGACATATAATTAGATTAGATATAGATAGATGGATCCAGACACATTGGTAGATCGATAGGTGATAGATAGACAAGATACTTATGATCGATAGATTAGATAGATAGATAGATAGATAGACAGACAGATAGATTTAGATGAGATAGATAATGTAACTAGATAGATAGATAGATAGATAGATAGATAGATAGATAGATCAGATAGATAGATAGATAGATAGATCAGACAGATATATATGATAGATATCAGAAATAGATGGACGGACACATTGGTAGATCGATAGGTGATAGATAGACAGCATACTTGATGATCGATAGATATATAGATAGATAGATAGAATAGATAGATAATAGATAGATAGATAGATAGATAAATTAAATAAACTAAATATGTTGATAGATAGATACATAAAATAGCATCAGATATATGGATGGTAGAATAGATAGATAGCATAGATAGATAGATAGATAGATAGAATAGATAGATAAGATAGATAGATAGAATAAATCGATCGATAGATACAGATAGACTAGATAAATAACTAAGAGAGAGCAGATTGCTCAATTGATAAATAAATAGGTTGCAAGTGCCGCGCATCTCGAACCACACGTCTATAATCAGAAATAAACAAATACCACTCGAACAAGTTACGCGCATCCGCGCAATTAATCGGGTTACATCAGACAATGATATTTTATGAAGCCCTCATTAACCACAATATAGAACCTACAACTAATTAACAAGCATATATGCTAATCCTCAGGATAGCACAGATTAATAACTCATTTAGTGTCAAAACTGAAACCAGTGGGAGAGTGGGGAGAGAACATAGACAAGAAGGCCAGTAAACGGAGTTATAATTTGAGCATGCGCAAGAAAAGGGTCCAATCAGGACCAACTTTGTACAGAGCATGCTGATAGGGCTAGATAGGTCTATCATGCTGCTATGTAATATAAACTCCGTTTTTCACCAAATGAACACTGGCTTTTGAATAAATGAAGATTTGAAAGCTATCACGCGTCAGGCCAGCGCCAGCCAACGTCGATTTTTCTATCAAATGAAGCGGATTATTCATCTTAAATACCTCACTATTGAATGACGTCGGCATTCATTCACCAAACATTCATTATCCACCATTTTCTTCGGCCGGTCCTTCTTTCTCCTTTGTCTTCATTTATTCTTCTCCATATTTTCCATCCTACAAAATGGATCACTCTCGTATCCTTCTTAAAGAAAATGACAATGACTGCGGGGGTATTCCTCAACTTGGGCTGAAACTACTCTAGAATCAAGTAAACTATGCAGGATTCTCCTGTGGAAAATCTGGTAGTCCCCAACGTTGACTCCATTCTAATAAAATAATAAACAATGTCAATATCACTCGTAGCACGGGAAACTGCTGTGGCTCTCTATAGGGGCTTATTTTTATCGTCCCCGTAAAAATTAAGATACTCCGAATGTTTATGCATTGAATTCTCCTTAAGTAACAGACAAAATTAACAGACAAACTCCTCCCAGGTGGTGATCCATTCCACCACCACCTATACCTTTATTCCGATAACCACCATCTCAGAACATATCATCTCTATTCTTCCAGCTTCTTAAAAGTGTTCTTCTTCACTGCCCAAGTGTCTCCTACCACACCGTCGCAATGGAGAACATCATCCTCATACAACTCGGCTTTCACCCCCTTCGCTCCTCTGAAAAATAATGATGTGAAAATTCAAATGGAAGAGCGGAAGCGTGTGAATTTCGTGCAAGTCCTGGACAGGAACGGAGATTTCATGTGGGGGGGGGGGAACACCGGAGGCAAAATCAATTTTACGCTCACGAGGGGAAAAAATGCTTCGCAGGATATCCGTTAAAAAAGTAAAAGTGCATGACCCTGAATCCGGCCTCCCACTGCGATGAATAACAGTTTGATAATCTATTTTATCATATTTATACTTTGAATAGGATCGACAGATAACCAAAACTTCAATAATGTTAACAAATTAAGACAAAAATGATATCTAGCTTAAATAATTGAGGGGATGACGGGCCTCCCCCTGGAAAAAATTGATGACCCCACCTCCGATCGAAGCCGCCATGGTCATGGAAATGAAATTGAAGAAATTACGAGTTTATTGCGCAATGCAGTTTGATCTCAGGTGAACGTGTCCGTTTAAATAAAATGGAGTAGATTCGGATATTTATTCTATTTTGAAATTCCCACTTTATTTAAAGACGATAACAATTAACCCGTAAATCGACTGGCAACATAACGCTTATAGTTTCAAGCTGACTACTCTTATCGGAAAAGACCATCTACAAAGTCCGTGAGTATGTAATCCCCACACAGATCAATTTGCAGTCAGAAAAGTTTTGAGATGTATAGCGTTGATGCAAGTTCTTACTTGGACATTTCGATAGAATTGTTACGCTATCCGCATGCGTATTATTGATATGCGATCAAAAATAAAACAAGGAGAATATTCTAAGAACGACTCCTTGCGTTGGCGTCACCATACTATGACATCTCTTGCCATTTATCGGATTTGGGTGCTGGTATTTCATACTTCGTGAATCATTTAATGGCCTTAGTTGTCACAAAGCTTCCCGCGCAGACAGGGAGCTACGATTGGGTTTCAAGAGAGACGAGACTCAGACCCATCGTGCATTTTGGGGAGCCGCGATAAGGATTGTTACCACAAGTTTAAGTTCTGTTAACGCGAGGGCGCGAATGCAAGCGTCGAGATCTGACATCCCAGCAAATTGCGCGCAGCAATCATTAGATACGATGATATAAATGTGTGTAAAATGGGAACAATTTTGGGGCATAAGTTTTGAGTAACGTGATGATTTATATTAGGTCAAAGTTTTGGTAAGGTCTGGTGACAAATGGATAAGCACGAGATTTATAAGTACTCAGAAAATAAGGCGGCAGTATTAACTTTAAAAATGAGAAGTTAGTGAGTCCCTGTCGATTAAGACTGGTGGGCCACAAAGACGATATAGCGTACACGTTTGCAAATTTCCTCGTCTGATCTGTACAAAACGATTAGCTCAATTCCTGCACACGAGGCCTTTTGTTAAAACAGCAGTGCCTTGAAACAACGCTTCCATAAATAACAATAATAATAATACAATAAAATATTACCTGCATGGACATGGCCAGCTTCAATGTCATTAAGTCGCTTTTATATGGCACTGTGATGTACACAACGAACAACAAACGTAAAGATTCGAAACATGAACTGACTCACTTTATCAATATTTTTTTCCAAATAGAAACCTATAGTGTTAGAATTAACCACAAAGTTGAGACTTTTTCTATTTTTCAATGTATAGTAATTTATGGATATTTAGTCAGCTACAAACAACATCATATTTTTGTTATAATTCTTAGTTATTTATTCATCTATTTATTACACAGCCCGCGGGCAGTAATTAACATTCAAGTTTATACGTTTGCAAGAGTGTGATTCCCAAAGCATAAATCCACTTTCGTAACTTTGATAACCATTGCATTCTTTACCGGAGTTTGTACCGCTCCTGTGTACAAAAAAAAAAAAAACTAAATTAATAAAAAACCAGATATATTTTAATAGCTTGCTTGTAAAAAGTTAGCTTTAGTAGGTCCACATGTGTTAGTGTTTATAACCATTTGGACGGAACATGGGATTTAGCAAGCTTTGAAACTGAGCTCTTCCTTTTTACATGTATTAATCGAGTGTCACCAAGTAAATGATGTCTTTACAGATGTTTACTCGATTTCTTATAGCGGGTCTCTCCGAATATGAGAAATTGGCGTTCTAGCATCAATTAGATAATTGCTATGTAGGATGAAGCTTTATAGGCAGACATAATGGTCATAGCCCTATAATTTCTTAAACTCTGTGCAAGCAATTAATTGGTCAAGTCACAACGAGCTAGGAATTCCCGAAGCAGATGATCGATATTTTGTAATCGATTCGGAAGTCAGTCGTCAATATTGAGTAAGTACAGGCCTGCTATTACAATGAAAATCTAGAAAATATCTGTTTTAGTTTATGGGCCAAATACTGCAAACATGTCAAATGTTGAGTCTCCATTTGAAAGTAATAGAAAACATATGATGATATCAGTAACAATTTGTTTCATATCTATTTGATTCACGAACGTCATGCCTTATTTCTTTAATCCTCAGAAATACTGAATCTTTGTTTGTTGTTATTGTTGTACATCATTTTTTCGTGTACTTAATCGGCGGCATGATTACTTATTATTTATAAGGAACAACGGCTTGCCATGCATCATTAACTTACAATCACTCGATCAGCTATAAAAAGATTTAGTCAAGTCACACGATGTATCCAGTGACATTGAACGCTCGTTTTATGGTTTGGTTGTTTGTAGTTGATGGGCATTCCAACCATAAATGCAAACAAGTGGCAGCCAAACGATTTCGCTAATTGAGAGATGTAACGAACATCAAAAATCAAAACAAATAATTAACAAAATACGAGAATATTCGGCGAGTAATTCGTGATTTGTTTCGAAAAAGTTAATCCTGGATGAATAGAAAACACATTCAACTGTATTTTCTGAGCATGATTCTCAAACAGATTACCCTGCGGAGTACCTCAAGGGTGCAAATTTTGGCGGTCCTCTTTGTATCTTGAATTTTAATGATCTTCCAAATATTTCGCAGTATTATGAACATTTTGCTAATTTGCCGATGACAACCAATCTATTCTTTAACATAGGGATTAGAATGTTTGGCTGACACAATAATTCTGGAATTATCTACAATGTGAGTAACTGGATAAAAAAAATAAGCACAATTTAAATTACGAAAAAACGCATTATGATGATTTTATCATTTCTGCACGAGAAATTTAAGACACTAGCAACTTTAAAATATTATTCGTGTCATGCTGAAAGAATGTTAAAACAACTACCAGTTTAAGTGTCATAATTGATGATGATTTGAATGGAGACCCACGTGAATGAAATTTGCTTAAAAATTTCCAAAAACCATTGAGTTATAGTAATTGAAAAATGGCTTGCAAAAATCTATCCTTTTGACTATATAACAACCTTAATTCTTGACGCGTACATGTCATACAATATCATTGTGTGGGGTGCCTGTAGTAAATAGTTATTAGAGCGTAATCAATTTGTTACAAAAAAAAACGAGGCTGTACGGGTCATCTCCAAGTCGGCATATGACACAGTCATTACAATAGCCTCTGTTTTAGCAATTTGAATATATTACCAATATCTTACTTCTATGATTATCAAGTCATCTGTTTTCATGCCTTCCTATAATCAAAGCAACATTTACCAAGACAACATTTCATATTTCAATTTCGTCTATTTCGGCATAAAAATTGCACATATATACAAAGATCAAAACATATATACAAGTATAATTTTTAAACACTTGCACAACAGTAGAAAAAAAATACACACCAGCTCCTATCAAAAGTACACGTACAACTAATATGATTACATAGGCAAAGAAAAAAACATACCGTTAAAGGCAAGGTTCACCACCGACATTCAAGGCTAGCTCCAATAAAAGCAGAACAATAGAGAAACACAATCATAGAAAGACCCGGCGGCAATCCATCCAAAACAACAGAGCTTACGAATCACAAAGCGCCAAAGTCCGCGACCGGCCCACCGCATAGCAACCCCACCGCCCCCCCCCCCCCACATGCCACGCGAATACAAATTCCAAAAGTGCCGTCCTCCTCTAAAATTCGAACATAACTCCATCCGCGCACCCAATACATCACCAAAAACACGCAACACATGCAGGCCAGCGAAAACACAAAAACAAACATCAAACATTATGAACCAACTAAACAACTTGCAATTTTATGAAATCCATACCGCAATGGCACATGGGGAGCCGCCCGCACGTGACGTCAGCAAAATTAAAAAGCTCCGAAACTACTCCACAACTCTGCACTCACCCGGGGATCCGACCACCCAAACCTTCACCGATATGCCCCTCACTACTCGCCCTGACCAAAACAACCTAATGCCCACGGCGAACACTGCCTTTAAAAAATTACTAAAACCCGGGTTCAAGAAAAATTACCGTATCACATAGAAAGGTCAATCATTTCTTTACATTCCCTCAGAGTTAAAAAAGATTCATCCCTTTCAATCCCTCATTGAAACATCCAGTTCGCTAATTTGCTTCGACGCTTACGAAGGCCACATTAAAGCTGAACATTGTATTGTATCTTATTCCGACTCTCCTGGTTTATATGTCTACAGTCCATACATATAATTTACTGTTCAAAATATTAAATATTGCCCGGCCAACACAGAAAATGACGCCAAACTGACTTGTGCACAAATTATTAATACTCCCTTTTCATAAATAACGCAATTTCAACACTTCCTCAATTACGCTGCTTAATGTAATTGCTAACGAAATTTTCAACGAGTCACATTACAAATCACATAATGGATATTTTTGCGCGAAATAAGTCAATTCATAATTACAATACTAGATCTAGCAAATGATTTTCGTGTGCAGTAATGGAAGAACATCTTTTAGTCAATATTCCTAAATTTCATGTGCAGAGCACCTACAATTGTGGAATAATGCTAACCTGTTGAATATCAAACAATGCACTGGTGTGAAAAGTTTTAAAGGCTAAGCTGAAGAAATATTTACCTTAAAAAGTTTATATAACAAAGATTAAGATAAATATTTTTTAATCAGGCTGTTGTTGTACCCCCCCCCCCTCCTGACTTTTGTGTGTAATGTGCAATTGTGTCACTTGTGATTTGTATATGTTATGATACGCTGTTACATTTCTTTTTATTCTGAAAGGCGATCTTCAAATTATAAGTAGCCTTATCAGCTTGCGAAGATTCCATCCATTTTCCATTAATTTTTATCATTAGCTATTTTAAACGGTGAGTATGAAGTTTGTTTGTCATACGTTGTTTATATAACTGTTACATTCTTGATCTTTTTATCATGGAATGGAACAATAAAACAATTCAAGAATTGCAAATTCTGTAACGTGAGAAAGTTGCCTCAAGTCCGAATGCGCACGCACTTTTCCCTGACGATAATTCTTCGAATATGATTTTCAACATTTTATCATCACATTTAGTTATTAACATGCATGTATTGACGTGACTGTCGTTGTTCGTGTCTAATAATATTTCTTATCTTTAAACAGTACATTATTTCATATTAACATCGTGAATAAGTCGAGTTTTCATTATGTTTGTAACTAAATGAACGAACAATCCTACTACCCATTTATTGTGCTATTGTTATTGTAAAATATATAAACCCTCATTTTGTTTAAGTTGCAGTATGAATGATCATTAAATGCACCATGAGTACGATATTTTTTTTTTCATTATAACGAAACATTATGACATACAGTGTTGTTGTACTGTTGTACGTTTGTACTATATGACCGGACTAAACTTATCACAAAATCTCAAAGCGTCGTCATTTCATCACAACAATACGGAAACAAATCTTGTATCAGCAGCGTAACCGACTCCACAGCGACTTACATGATTACTACCGCCTTGATCATTGCAACGCCATGTCAAAGCCTGTTAGTGGTGCGGCTCCTCCATCTCCCTGGGGGATGTTCCTAAGCCCTATTCCAGCCGTGTTAAGTTACTGAAAAGTGGTAATGCCTTCCGGTCGTTAATTTCAAATGGGCCAGAATTTCCATACATAAAACGGAAATCAGCTGGTGTTTGTTCCGCAAATAAGGTAGAACTGCGTCTGAGCCTCCCATTCCCGAGGACTCATTATACAGGTTCTTGGATTATTGGTAAAACCATGACATCCTAGTTTGGAATTTCGGTTAAGGAGTAAATAGGAATGAGGATGGTGAAAATAATGACTTACCGAAGCACCTAAACTTCATTTTTCTGTAGTCGAAATGTCAGCTAACACAGATGACAAATTACAATAATAGTCCAAATATCCGGTTCGTTGAGAAACTGTCTCCGGTGGCGTAACCAAGACTTTCTTAAAATCGGGCGGATGAAACATGAATGGATGTGGTCAAAGTTTGCATTATAAAGTTTCATATAAGTTTCTAGCAATTCCTGCAATCCATGACCCATCATTATGGTTAAAGCCTTTGACGTTCGCCATTAAGAACCGCTGCTAATCTAACAACCAAAGAGTATTATTTAATCAGTTAGATTGTTAATGAATTAATTACTGTTATTTATTCATTGATTTATTTGTTTAATATGTCTCAGTAATCAAGTGGGGGGGTGACTACTAGTCCCCACTCTTGCTGCGTACACTACTTGGCAGAAAAAAAAATTGTTAAAGCTTATTGTTAGTTATTTAGTTCAATGCGATAAGTAGGAGATTTTTCATACTAAATATGAAGGGAGTGACTTATTTGAGAAATTTGGTTTTAGCGTTTAGAGCCTAACGTCATGCCCAGTGCACCAGTTTTTCTTACGCGAAATTTGGGCAAATTTCCTTGGAAAAATCACGTCGAATCGCTTTGTAATAAAACACCAGTAGTAATATTGAGTTATATAATAAATCGCGACAAGTTTTACCGATTAAAATCACTGCAAACAATTATATATTTCTATGTAGTACCTAACCTATCTTATTGTAATTTACATATTGGTGAGGGCTCACAAGACAGTGCTTGATCGCTTGCTTACTTTACAAAAAAGGGCAATCCAGAATATGCTGCAATGAAGCACTTTAGAGCAACGATACATTCACTTCTTTTTAATCAATCAGCACGTTCCAATTAGTAGATGACTTTCTTTAAACACTGCTTTAATTTAATCACAAATTCAAGTATGATGTTTTACCAGGGGCTTTAACGATTATTTTAAGAATTCATTCTGGTATCCATAAGTAAATACTTCGGCACACATACAGATTTTCGTTTTTACAAAATCATTCTAATCCCATCTCAGAAGGGGGGGGAGGCGTGGGGGGTGCCAAATATTGTGGAATTCTTTAGAAACTTCTAATCAAAAATGCAACTAAGTACTCTATATATAAATATTTTATAAGAATTTGATTATGAATAGTTATTAAGGTTTTTGTATCTTATGTGTATCTCACCGTGACTTAATGTCAGGATCTTAGATTGATTCGTTCTGTGATGTTATGTTCAGTTTTTTGTTTTTGCGTATCAGTACATACATGTTAACATTATATGTCATTGATATATTTAGGGATGCCCTACACCAAGCGCATGCGTGGGGGTAAAAATTCCTTATACTCCCATTGTAATTGTCCATTTTTTTACTATGATGTTCAATATATCGAGATAGAAGTTTGAAAAAAAGTCCAAACACGGCTCAGCACTCGTTCACGATTCCACCAACATGTGTAAAATCAATACCAACGAATGAAGAAATCAAATGTAATCGCAAATCTAGGCGTCCCAAGTTACGAAGTGACAGCACGTGTGCAGGCGTAAATAATGAGAGAGGCCACACAAAGAAGGCTGTGACGTCAAAAAAATAAAAACGATCTCTGTGCGTTAGTTATACTGTGCGCATGACGTTACTGTTAGGTAGACTAGGCGCAAGAAATCATGGCGCCGCGCAAAAGTCGATGGAAGTTGATCGCGCAAGTTTGTCGCACGCTCAAAATTTTGAAACATGTCCAAAAAGAAAAAAAATACATAAAAAAATCAAAGTTGCAGCGTTCCTTCCAGAAAACCCGAATGACCTTGAACGAAGAGCTAACTAATACAATGTATGTCTAAACCGTGTTACCAAGCTGACTGACAACGTGGGCGAAACGTGCACCCAAATTTCTGAAACCGCTGTTAGACACACTTGCTGACACGCTGAATGTGACAATTGCTTCATGCCTTTGACGCATAAAATGATGTGCGTTGAGCATCATTTAAAAAGGTGTAGAAGTTGCCAATTTAAGAATCTCAATAATAAGATTAAGTACATTTAAACATTCACAACTACTGACTTTGAACGCTTCTGTCAAATTTGCTCAAACTGTCACGATTTTATTTCTAATATTGTTATCTATTCTCTGATGCAAATAGATTTCTGGGTTCCATTGCCTTCAATATTCAGTCTAATTTTGATGATCTTTTAATTTTCTTCATTCTAATTTGATATACACATTTCTTACATCTGTTCTATATAGTTTCGAAACCACACACTTTTAATCCATTCTTGTTTGGTTAAATTAACTCTAAACAGTCGAGTAAATTCGTTAATAATAACTTTCATCCGTCAAAACAGATCTAATACCGCATGTATTTCTTGCTAAGTCGAATGTAGTGGTTGCATTTATTAAGAATACATTGTACGTTTTCTATTACTTGACTCTGTCAAAATATGTTTGCGAACTTTGTCACCAATTCCGCCCACGGTCATGGTGATGTTACACAGTGTCGTAATGAGCAAAATCATTTGGGGGTCAGAAATGATTACTAAATAAAAAAGGTATACATTTACAAGAAAATTTAGTTTACAACATAGAAGCATACCCTCTATCATTGTTGTACTCAGTATTTAGTTCAGTTAAGAAGAGTCACCGTTGTATAAATAATTATGAAAATATCGATTTCAGTTGTAATTTGTGATTATTTGATACATAATATTGCAAAATTGTGTGTTATATAAATGAAGGCAAGAAAAACAGTTCAGCAATGAAAGCTCTCTGCATCATGTTTAAATGCTGTCAGGGAGTCAATGTAAGGACTGTGGTTAATAACGGTTGTTCTGTTTAACTGTTAGTAACAGTTATGGAAATATGATTATAAGATATAAAATTTACGAAATCTGCATCAATTCAATGAGAAAAAATATATTTATTATATAAGTCTCTCTGACCATGAATTAAATTTAATTGGGGGTCAAGCGCAACCCCCCCCCCCAATTCTGTACGCAGTGATGTAACATACACATTTATACCATGGCAGTGAACATAAAGCTACATGGGTGTTCGATAACTACATAATTAGGGATATCTTAAGTCATGAAGGTTAATTATGTACGCCAAATCATAGAAAACACACGTTTTTACTCAGAAAATAATTTACATCACCAAAAAAAAAAACTAGAAATAACTAAACTAAGAACTAAAAAAACAAGAGGGTAATCAGTTTAAAAAAAATGTATTTTCATGTGCATTTATAGCTGCGAATATACTAAAATGTTACATCTACTTAGTTTTCAAATATTCTTAAACAAAATGTACCATATTGTCTTTATAAATGAAGGTTTAGTTGCAAAACGGGTTAGGTCCACATTGGACCATTCCGAGAAAAACCATGTTTTTATTTTCACTTATTGCAATATTCTTATGAGAACTAATGTCATGATGTACTCACCTTATTCATGTGAACATAAAATTGGTATAAAAGAATCTAACTGTCTTCAATTTTTTCTATATATTTTTTTAAAAATTATCATTGTGGACTAACCCTTTTGCAAGCAAACTGAAATAAATCCAATCTCTTTTGATTAAAAAAGTGATTTTCTTTGCACACTTACATTCACGTTTTCATTTTGAATTTCGTATTTTCTTTGGTATCATCAGAGTGACTAAAATCTAGAGGTTTAGAGACAGAAAACAATACAAATTTATGAAAAATTGACCTAACCCCTTTTGACAAATGAGTTCTCAGAAGAGTTTTAGTTGCAAAAGGGGTTAGGTCCACTCCAAGAAATCATTTTTTAATTCATCCATATTGCATATTCTTATGCGAAACTGAACTTCATTGATACCCTACCATGAGACCATAAAATTGGGTATAAAAGAAATCTACCTGTCTTCATTATTTTTTAATATATTCTTTTCCAAAAATATGTGTGGACCTAACCCTTTTCAACTAAACTGAGATGGACTAACCCCTTTTGAAAAAGGTGATTTTTCTTATGCCATTTTAGTTTCACTTTTTAATAGGAATTTCAGCTTTTCTTTGGTATCATTTATAGAGCTACTAAAAATTCTATACATTGAACATAAAATCAAATTTGATGAAAAATGGATCTAACCACCTTTTGCAAGTGAGTCTTCAAC
>JZLH01S0063821.1:35574-49108 GCA_001188425.1 Eucidaris tribuloides | reverse complement strand
TTTGTTTCTAATTTCGACGAATCTTGTTTTCAACGTGAAACAAGCTGTACCTGAACTTTCTTCTCGACATCTAGTTGTTTCTTGGTCGTAAACTCTTACATATGTCATCCCTACCACTTAATACCAAAATAAGAAATATCAACATATCTTTTATGAGCTTACGAGAGGGGAATTAATTTCCACCGTATTTCGCAGAAATTTCATTTGGATTCGTCTGCACTTGACGACAAGATTGCCTCTCCGACTACGCAGAATTGGGGATATCTCATTGCATTTAAGCCCATGTATTAGATGTTCACTTAAGTAGGATTGAAGTTTGGCAGTACTACACATTACAACCTACGTCAACACTGGGGTATTTGCATAATATGCCTCTGCCGGTTCACTACATATAACTGCATCAACACTGCGTCCACGGACTGAGAAGTGTGTATGCGAGGAGAGACGAAGCTCCCAATGTTATCTGCATTCCCTAGCTGCATTGGATGTGTTTTGTCATGAGAACAAGACATGTATACCATTGGATTACTGACAACATTTTGCGGTGAGTGTCTACTTGTCAAATAAATAAAATTTTCGAACGGATCACAGAATAGTTTGTTTTATTTTCCTTTATTAGCTGTATTACAACAGCTGCAAGAAATGCAAAGAACTTGTTGATCATGTCTCTGTTATTTCAAAACCAATACGCCATTGAAAAGATACAGAATAAAGACTACGTTGTCATAGTAACAGGTACAACAGCTACCACGGAACACTGCATCATATTTTAACCCTTTGAATGCCGCATTTGATCTTTGTCACAATTTGTTGTACAATATCACTTGGCAGTCTTATTAACTACCTTTTCCCTAATACGCTGGTTGTAAACGGTTTGAAAGATAATTAATATTAATTGTGTAGTGAGTGGGAGGTAATGAATAAATAATAGATATATATTTATCAAAGAAACGACAAAAAAAAAGAATACATCTAATTTTTCCTACAAATATGCTACGCAAGGGGCCTATGTGCCAATATGTTAACTTTAAACAAATGAAAGCCTATTAAAATTATGTCTGTAGTATAATCGCACGGATAATGTTGTTCTTTCTTATCTTTTCTTTTCTTTTTAAATTCACACTAATTTGTATCTCGAAATACGTCAGTAATGTGGTTAAGCTTGCAGGAGATTAGATCCAGTGGATTATCAATAATCAGTTTCGTCAATCATGTTTCACAACAGGTTTTTTCAATAATCACAAAATTTGCAACACAATGAGAAAATCGTTCAATTTGATGTTTACACAATAATTCATCTAATTTGAAACGTAATATCGCTGGGAAATTCCAAATTGATACGATTGAAATTGTCACCATCCTCTCCACACGTACGGTATAGCATTAATATTTATGTTTATCCGTGGCATAATTTATTTCTGTCTCTGTAGAATACTGCAGCAACCTCCAAAACTGGATATTAACAGCTACAGGCGTGGCTGGTAGACGGGAAATTAATGGTGCCCCCCCCCCCCCCCAAGAACACTGAAAGCTGCATTTTTTAATATTTGACTTGAAGGAATCGAGGTAGAATCGCGTATTGAAAGAGGTAGCAAGTTCTATTCGGCAAATTTGCGAGGTAGGAAGGAGCATAGCAGTCCTTTCAATCACTTATTTTGTTGGACAGGTGAATAGATGTTCATTGCATCGAACCCGTGATCGTATGTGGGCATTATTTTAATCACGGGCAAAATAAGTGTATGATTTCAAAGTGGTTGTTGGTACAGTGGTTCATTACTTTTGCAAGGTATATATGAAGGCCTAGACCCAAATGATATCGCTTTGTACCTGGTATAATACAGATTCATTTTCTCCGAATGCCATATAATATCTTCTTTGCAATAATGAACCATTAATCCTTGAAGCAAGGGAGGCGTGGTGATGTAGTCGGTAGATGACTCTCTGGGTTGAAATCTCGTCTCAGCGTTTGTGTACGTGACTTTTAATCCATGTATTTATAATCTTTATAATTATATTAAGATATATTAATATTATTTTAGGAAAAATTGGTCCCGGAACATTTTTGACAGCCTGTCTGCGGTAATACTGTAGGAGTGGAAGCGGTGGACGATCGTGAAGGTTGATATGGGACTTATATTTCTTATCAGGAAGGGTAAATTCGTGAGAAGGAGGGGGAGGAGGTGGAGCTTATTGCCACCAGTCCATAAACCGGCATCTTTACCTTGCCGTCAAATCTTCACAATTGCCGATTCCAATCAACCCCTCTACCTTCATGTTTCGTTGCCAAAAAGAAATTTGTGTACTCTAACATACTGTTAAGATTAATTGATTCATTTTCTCCAGGGGTGTCGATCCATTTTCGGATTGGGGAGGCAAAAGTAAGAAAAATGTCCAAAATTTTCGGCGCGTTCCGCGCCCCAAAATGCATTATAAAATTCTGCGCGCAAAGCGCTCCGAAATATTTGAAATTGTATATGATCAGTACAATTTATTATATTAAGTTCAATTGTTTATTGTGTCTTGCACTACTATTTAGACGTATCGTTGCATTACGTTTTATGAATTTTTAAAGTTGTCAAAATTACTGGGCGGGCAAATCGATATGTCCCCCCCCCCAATATTTTCATTGGGGTGGCGACTGCCCCCCTTGCCACCCGAGGATCGACGCCCCTGACGTTTTCTTATACATGTATACTTATTCAAACTTAGAATTAAAGAGCAAAAAAGACCACAAAAACATGCTTGGTCATGGTTGATTATTTTGTGTATATCGTTGAATCGATTAATGTGCAGATGTGCAAAAACTCAAAATATACATCATGGTTTAAATATCAAGAACAAAATTAATCGGTATTAACAAGAACCCTATTCATCCCAAGCATATTTCATTAGCATTATTCATTTACATCGTGTAATTTGGCGAATTCGTTTTAACTATATTGTGCTGATGTTTTCATAAATTCAAGTTTTCCGTCCTTATACCGTTACACTTTTCATTGGTTATATCATGTTCGGGGTTAGTTTTTCTATTTATATGAGTTCAAACATTAGCAAAAGCCAATAGCCGATATATTTTTTTTTTAATTCTTAATGTTACACCTGATCACATTAATGCTTTTCTTGTGCATTCGTTTATTCCACTGTCGGGGGGGGGGGGGCTTATCGCAATTCATCTCTTACTTATATTTTAAACTCAGTCCATGAATTTCGCTTTCTGAAACTAAGGTTTTGACTTGAACATTCAGAATTTGAGCATCATACGTAGAAAAATGAGATTAAGCAACGTTATAACGAGAATGTTAACGGACAATCCCCTTCTGCCTTCAAACTAGGTCAGACTCGATAGAGTTAATACCTTTTACCTTCTGTGCCATGTTTTTAACCTGCACAGTAATCAATATACCTGGAGGGGTTAGACTGGGTACTATATGCCTATGGGCATTATCAACGTCAGCTATCGATTCCATGCGGCGATTTACAGAGGGTGAAGAAGGGTAATTTGTTCCCTGCTTGTCACATTGAAATGAAACGAAATCTGCGATTATACAGAAATGAAATCCCCTCAACAGCTGATACTTGCTTTGAAATTCTCTCAACGTTCCATCCGTCTGATACTTGCTTTATTTTGACGGAGCCCTACAATGCGTTTACAAGTGGAAAAAAGTGCAAAGATCGGCTTTTAATACTTGGCATTATGTTTGATCCATTTGCAACAGAGCGTTCTTCACTTGTGTACTATAAGTTAATGACATGCCTCAGAAGCGAGGTTATATTTTAAGATTTCTACACTCTAAGAAAAAAAAGGATTCTCAAAAGTTTCTCAATTTTATCACAACAGCAGAACCAATTTTGGTGCTTTTCAGAACCATTTTACGTCGGAAAGGTTCGTATGGGCTAGCAAGAACCCTTTGTTGATAAAAAATTGTATCTCATTAGCCCTCCAAAATATTTCTGCTAAAAATGGTTCCGCATTGTGACAAAAATGTTTCTACAGCGAACCTTCTTTTTTCTTAGAGTGTAGGCTATATAGCATTATTGTGTTGGGGAAATTTGATATCACGGATTTATGGCAATTTGTTATTGTTTCTAAATTGCAAAAAAAATACAATATCCAAGAAAAAGGTCCCCTAGCCAAACATAATGCTCAAACAATATAACGTTTTCTCATTTGAGACATTAGGTAACTTGCATAAAGCTGAGTTGACTATACTCCGCTGCGTTCAAATCGAATAGGGTAAATTAAATTTTTGTAAAATGAACATACCGTATCGGTTTCTTAAAAAATTAAAGCTTTCAGAAATGAACAGTAAATTCCTCACAGCAGTTCACAACAGGTATGTGGCCACAGCTAAATATATCTTCTATACGGAACCTATCACGTTTAACCACGGTCAGTGCAGTGTTTATGTCTTTCATTCCGTCTTCTTCTTCTTCTCCTTCTTTTTTTTTCTTTTCTTCTTCTTCTTCTTCTTCTCTTCTTCTTCTTCTTCTCTTCTTCTCCTTCTTCTTCTTCTCTATTGCTTGCGTTGCTTCTCTCCTTCTTCTTCTTCTTCTCTTCTCTTTTCTTCTTCTTCTCTTTTCCTCATATCGTTCTTCTTCCTCTTTCTCCATTTCTCCTTCCTCCTCCTCTTTCTTTCTCGCCTTTACTTATTTCTTCCCCTTTCCTTTCTTCTTATTCTTCTCCTTCCTCGTCTATCTCCTTCTCCTCCTCCTCATTCCCCTTCCTTCTTTCATCTGTGCTGGCTCTTCTGCTTCTCCTCCTCCTTCCTTTTCTTCGTCTTCTCTTCTCCTCCTCTTTTCTTCTCGCCGTCTTCTACTTTTTATGAAGTGTGGGGCATCTCATAGTAAATTGCTACTTTGAGGTAAAAGTCATCCCACACATTATTTTAAGACCAAAATAGAGAGATGAGAGAAAAAAAAA
The DNA here is from genome assembly GCA_001188425.1 of Eucidaris tribuloides. Lineage (NCBI taxonomy): Eukaryota > Metazoa > Echinodermata > Echinoidea > Cidaroida > Cidaridae > Eucidaris > Eucidaris tribuloides. Next base: position 44,187 of record JZLH01S0063821.1, on the reverse strand, counting down.
ACGAAACAAACATAAAATGCGTATTGGGCAGCCATATAATTAAATGAGGAAGTTAACAATACGTAACAGTATACATGCAGATGACCTAACGGATACATTAAAGAATACCTTGAAATGAAATTTTCTTCACAAAAATACATGAAATCCCCAAAGCTCAATTGTATTATGAATATTTTATCGCAGTGTTTGAATGCTTATGCTTTTTTAACATAAATTGAGGCAAACTACCCTTAAAGTAAAACACTTTGTTACCTGTTATTTCTGAAGTTATATTCCATTATTTGTAATGTTGCTATTTTAGATAATCGAAATCTAACTGTTTGAACCTACGCAATAGGATACAAATACCTAAACTTTGACGCTTGTAAATCAACAAGTCAAGGAGCTCACATATATGCATCGTCGGCACTCAGGAAAAAAAATCTTCCACGATTAACTTCCATGCTGTTTTGTCACATGTTTCACATGCAACACTTGACCTCCCCGCTCATAGATGTCTCTCTGTAGATGAGCGTGAAGGTCTTGTATACGTAACGTCTGCAGGAATACTCTCACCTCATCAATCGCCTGCACATATCAGATGCCATGCTACCCGGGACTTTACGCCTCGGAGTATCTAATTGAACAGTAGGCAGATGCTTGGCGCGCGGGGGAATACTCAAGGTTCGATACATTTAACACTTTATTGTAATAGGTCTGCTGTTTTACCATCCTTGTCCTTCGTCATCCAAGAATCAATCGTTCTAAAAATGAATGTATATATGCACATAACCATTGCTGTCGTTTTTCGTTAAATAAAATGGGTCCACGGTTGGTACATAGTTGCTACAATTTACAACATCGACTCCTTGATTTGTCGCTGGCGTTGCGTGACGGACATTGCTTGCATTGACAATTTATATTACAAATTACATCACATCTTCCCGCACGAGTCATATTACCTTTCTCGCGGCCCAGTCGCAAATCTGATTTAGTTTTTCCCGTGTTTTCTTTGACATACAGGAATTCATTCTTCCAAAGCGATTCACGGCACTCCAACTGCTTTCTTTGTCATTTTCGTCATAGCATGAGGCCAGGAAAACTAATAAATAACGCTTCTGTAACCATGAGGCGTATTTTTTGTGTATTTGTCATGAAGAAGGGGGGAAGGCTACACTAATGCAAATATGTCTGCATGACTGCATGGTTAGAGAATTAAATATGTCAGAACATTGAAACGTAGACGTGGCAAGGACAAGAAGTTGTAAATGTGTTCATGTTGTGCACTCAAAGAATACGACAATGCTGCTTTGACTGAAACTATACATGCGATGTTTTTCGTGAAGAAAGAGTTTTGAATCGTTCGTGAGTTCTTTTGTAAAAACTACATGAGGTCGGTTGTTCTTAACCAGTGTTTGTCAGACCCAAAATGGCGAAAAATGTGATTTTGTGTACAAAGTCAATACAGAATATGTGTTTCCAATTAATGCATACAATTGTTTATTTTTACCTGCAATGCCTGAAATTAATTAATTTTAGCGTGATTATGCTTTCAAAAGTGTTTGCGACAAATTTTAGTCGAAAAAACAACAAAAACAAAAGGTTGAAAAAACAAAGGAAATACATAAGAAATTGGAAAAACAATAAAATACATAAGAAATTAATTTTGATTGAGCATCTGTAGGGGTGGAATATTATTAGAAATGTCATCAACAATAATTATACCAAAAACCAGCACTCCATAAGTTTCTTTTAGTGGGTTATAGGCAAAACTGTGATTCTGTGTATTAATTTGCATAATTAATTAATTAAAAATATTATTATGCAAAATGAATCTTGTTTCTCTTTTTAGTATAATTCTATGCATTTTGATGCCAATATCATCCATTTACCATATTTAATACATGATTTACAATTATTGGTCATTTTAGCCAAGGTCAATGACCTTTGACCTCTTAAAAAAAACACTTTCCCCACCCCTTATCGCACCTAACTTTTTTTTGGTAAATCTTGACACCATACCTACTCAAATCCGTTGAAAAACCTTTTCATAGAATTTTTTCACAGATGAACCTTATTTTTGGATACTATGTTTTTAGGAGCTGGTAAAAATGATTACGAATGTTCCCACAGACGCAGTTCCAATTTGAAGTTGATATACAAATGTTACTGAAAACGTAAGAAATTAAAAACTGTCTTTTTCAATGACCATCTCGACAAAAATACAATCACATCATCAAATCATCAAAGACTTTGCTGTATTTCCTCGTCCGTTTTATGAATGTTTATGAATATGGTTCATTGAAACTTGTTTTAAAACGTATTGTAACACAAACCTGTAAAAGGAAGCTTCTACTTTAACTGTATTTTATTAGAATTTACAAGTATTGTGAAATATGTTCACAGTTGAGGCAACATTTATCGTCAATAATAATTGGAGCCTTAAGCCTTTGATTCCTAGTTCCTACAGACGGCAGTCTGGACTTGTTATATTTGGACTATTTCATTGGGAAATACGAAAGTCTTGGAAATTCATTTCAAATCTACTTTATAGCATACCCTATTGCTATTTCAACCAAAATTCGTTCTGATCTGATAATTGTTTGTTTGAGTGGAGGTTCCTCTGTATTAACAATCGTGTATAACATGTCTTTTTTCTGAATAATACTATTAATTTCGTATTCTCTCTAGCCTACGTAAAATACGAAAATCTCGGAAATGTATTTCAAATCCACTTTCAGCAACTTACATGAGTGTGATCAGTTAATGTCACGGACGGACACTTTAAAAAATGATCATTATTGAAGGCATAAGGAAAAAAGGTGATAAGACGTGAAGGGCTGCTATATGATTTCTTGTGGAGGCTATCACTAAAGGTACTGAATATTGCTAAACTTTCCTTAGGTCTTCAATAATTGGCATTTTTTTAAACGTCCGTCCGTGACATTAACTGATCACGCTCACATACCCTATTGCCATTTCAACCAAATTCGTTCCGATCTGATCATTGTTCGTTTAGGTGTAGGTTCCTTTGTATAAATTAACAATCGTGTATAACATATTTTTTTCAAAATAAAACTTTTAGTTTTGTATTTTCTCCAGCAAAAATTCATACCAATTATTCCCATGATTTATAGTGTTCATCGACGATAGGAAAATACTTTGAAACGAAGTGCACAGTAGGGGTGGCACTCTAATAAATGATAAAATGGGATTCAAATAATACTAAAATGGACGGCACGTGAAGGCAAATTATGAAAAGGACTACAGGATATCCTATTAGTTGTCTGCAATAACTTTGATGTCTGCCCACGCATTTCTGTATATAAATTTCTAGTTATTCGTCTGTCCCACACTCATTCAGTATCTATCCATCCATCGATCTATCTATCTATTTATCTATCTATCTACCTATTTGTCTATCAATCCATCCATAAATTCATCCATCAGTCTATACATCTATCTATCTAATAAAATATTTTTTTGCTCTATCCTTCTGCCTATCCGCTCATTTATTTATCGATAATTCTATCTATATTCGCGCAGAGTTAGGCACACCGAATCAAATCATATTCGAAAGCATATTTTACTATTATTGTATACGTCATGCAATGCTCTAATCGTTTCATCTGTAAACATCTAATACAGCTGAAAATAAGTAGTCATTTTTGGATAATATAAAAATTGGGAAATGCTAGTAATCTCACCATTATCCTATTTTAAACTAACTTTAACAACTACTATATGTATTAATATTACCCAGTCAGTACTTTGTGTTTCGAAATACGCGATTTTGAACTACACTGTATATTTACCAGCTAACTAAAAAGGTAGCTGTAGCAAAATGCACACATTAGAATCAATCTGCACTGCGTCATTCTAAATTTCTTTACGGTGGCTCCATGTATTGGAGCTGTTTTTCGAGGGGGCTCTTTTTGAACTTACGATGGCCACTACTTCCAGTTTTCACCTTCAAATGTGTATTTCTGTCACGGATTTTTTTTCTACGCTTATGTATTTTTAGAACGGCTTATCGGATATTGGTGTAACTTGGGTGAAGTATGTATTATGGGGCATAGATGAGATTTCAGAGTTGAACGGTCAAAGGTCACGATGCCCCGTACATTTGAAGTTTGGAATTGGACGGGGGTGCGGAGGCATACCCCATCGGCTGCGCGCAGCTGAATTGCTCTTGTTTGTCTCAACATGTGACCGACCGATTTTGAAACAATAATCGAGTGTCTTTTTCAGATGGGATTCGAACCGACGTTAAATCTGTTTATGGTAAGATTCAAACTGAGCCATGACATTTCCCAATTTCAGAATTGCCCCCTCTCCGCGTTACGGCATGTATCATTCAGTGATGATACGTTTGAATTCGCTTCACTTAGTGCTAACTACAGTATTTTTCAAGAGAGCGCATATCAATTTTTCACATTTGTATTCTACGATCTACCGGGTCTTATTTCAAAGTATGATTTTTTTTTTCAACTCAATCCTCGCGAGATCAACCATGCAGCCTTTCTCAATCCTACTAATAAGCTGTGATAAATGTCAGGCATTTAACAAACCACTCGGCGCAGAATACACGTTTAATTGGTGATTTGTACTCGGATCAGCACGCAGTATTTCAATTTCCCGTGTTTTCTTTTCCTTTGGGGAAATACGAAACTTGCAAAAGAGGACCACTAGCGGCGAGTTCATGGTGATGCTTGACTGGGTAACATGCGTCATACATGATAATTTCCTCGCGCTTTTCGAACAGTGGCGCAGCGAAGGCATTCTACTGGGGGAAATACAAGAGTGTTCTGGGGCGTTACCCCCTCCTGTGGTGGGTGAGATTTGAAATTTGATTAGTCAAGTAACAGTTATCATCGTCTTGTGATGCTTCCACAGCATTTTTTATTGGAGGAGTGGGGCTCATATTTTATTTCCCGAGTTATAATCATAGATATGACAGTCTCGACTACCCCCATGGGGTTCGTGCAACCTTTGATTCTATGTATCATGATGTGGAAAATGAGTACAGGCCTTTAACAGTAATCTAAAATCTCTCTACGCTGTTTTTACATCCCCACTCTTTGCCTGTTTTCTCTATGCCTCTGCTATGTGTTATGATAGTATCTTCGTCTACCCATGGATCGAGTAGGTCCATGGTATACCTAAGCCTGATGTAGGTGGGTGTAGGTGGAGTCCGCAGAATGCTGAATCCTCGCAATATCATTGCTAAATAAATCCATTGAAATTATTTCCATGTGATACTCTAAAAGAGGTACTGAGAGGCGTCATTTAACTCTGAAGAAGACGTGCCGTGAGCTCTGTCGTACAACATGTATATCACGCCTATGTCTGATAACATCTTTTCTATTATTCATAGACGACATTTCTCACAAATCACCTCACCGTATATCGATATCCAAATGTCCCCTCTCTTCAATCGATCATACGTAAAGCAGACATCGGAAAGTTCAATTACCGTTACATGGGAAGATTGGTTACTATTTCTATTCTTTAGCCACTTTAAACGTTTCCATAATCGAGACCACCTGACAGATATAACTTTCAAATCTCCGGACCAGTCGTCTCTATTTCCTGTGGCGTTTCCAATCAATATTTTGCTTTTGCGCCATTACTCCTGAGATTACTTGCTGTAGAGTGCATGTGATCTGCTCAGATTGTCTTTTATTATCATGTTTTGATTTTTCCTTCGACCGTTTTCTTTATCTCGGCTCAAATGAAAATTTGATTTGTTAAAGAGTCTCTCGATGTCGTTCGTATACAATGTCAAGTGATCCCAGTTGCGATTTTATATTTATTTTAATTTTCAATTTGCATTCTGTCCTTGATTTCTTAAAGCTACATAGTAACTTCGCTTTCTTCTTCTTCTTCTTCTTCTTCTTCTTCTTCTTCTTCTTCTTCTTCTTCTTCTTCTTCTTCTTCTTCTTCTTCTTCTTCGTTCTCTCTTCTTCTTCTTCTTCTTCTTCTTCTTCTTCTTCTTCTTCTTCTTCTTCTTCTTCTTCTTTCTTCTTCTTCTTCTTCTTCTCTTCCGGTTCCCTCTAACCTCTTTTAATCTTGAAGATTAATCGCAGATTTATTGTATGTGCGTGCAAACCTTGGAGGCAACCATTAAATCAATGTGAAAGTGCCTGGATGTGGGGTACCTACGTTGAGCCAGTTTGCGCCGGCGGAATTTTGTACGATTTTAATATCTATCAAACCAAAAATACTGATGTATATGTTTGGGTTATTAGATATAAAACGGGATAATTATAATTTCATATACCTAGTAGATGTATGTTATGACCTTCCAAAGTTAATTATTCTTAGACAGTGATGTAACCTAAATATACATCGCCTATAACAGAGGTGAAGTTGTTACCAGACAATAGGCTTTCCGCTAACTGTAAAGTGTAAATCGATACCAAGAATTTCCCGTTTAACGTAATAATATATTAAGAAGATCTGAAAGGTAATGGATAGAGATTATTTGTGATTATCAGAAAGAAAATATCCATGAATTTGCTTTTATTCAGACCCAAGTCCTGTCCAAAGCAAAAGATAGGCTTTACGATTTTGCACAATGCTATCATCTGTCAACACACTGGTTGAATGTAGAATGAACCCTACACAACCCCCATTATACCTTGCTTTTAATGCCCTTGGGTAAGTAAAGTGAGTTGTTTTGTAAAAATGTGCAAGAGAAAAATGGTTGATGTAGTCTGTACCAAATCCATGGAACGAATCGAACAAATGGAACGATTCGCACTTCAGAAACAAAAGTTTGTATTGCATACTAGTTAAAGATAAACATCTTCAGTCTAAGTATAATTAGTTTTTAATTATTTTTTCCAGCCATAGACCCTGAATAATCTAGTCTAAATCAAGATCAAGTTAGAGTCACATGACTTCATCGTGACATATCATGTTTTAAAAGACACATTCGTTGAAATTTACAGACATGTGAGTTCTAACTTCATTTTCCGCTTAAATGCACCTCAAATCAAAGTACCAGTGCAGTAATGCATATATGACACGGAGAGGATCGGCGTGTCACACGGTGGATGCGAGAATGTGCTTACTTCAGCTTACCACACGACCACATTTAAATGCGGTAATGTGCGTAAATTCAGGACATTATCTACGTCAATACCAGCGGAAATCCCCGACGCATTTGTGGGAAGTCTACAGCCACAATTGTCATCTAAGATGAATGTCTGGATGCATGCAAACATTGAACCATATAAATACAGTGTGTCTCAAAAAATTGTGCAAGTGAAAACCGCCCTCTTTGGCAATTAGAAAATACTCATGTGACATGATGCTTACGTCAACGTAAAGGGCATAATCTTAGCTTTCAAATACCGTTAGTTTTGTTTAATTTGTTTGTCTTAATCTTGAGATATGTTAATTTAGATAAGAAAGGGTAAAATCGCAATTGTGCCACTTTTACTACAATCCCGAGTAAAAGTGACACAATTGTGATTCCACGCTTTTGTTGTTAACAACATATCTCGAGATTAAAACAAGCAAATTGAACAGAACAAATAGCATTTGAAAGCTAAAACTTTGCCCTTGACGGTGACGTAAGCATAATATCACCAGATTATTTTCTAATTGCCAAAGAGGACGCTTTTTTACTTGCAGAATTTTCTGACACATGCCGCAGCACGTCTCAAAAAATTGTACAAGTAAAAAGCGCCCACTTTGACAGTTAGAAAACACTGCTGTGACTTATGTTTACGTCAGCATCAAGGGCAAAATCTTAGCTTTCAAATGCTGTTTGTTCTGTTCAATTTACTTGTTTTGATCTCGAGATATCGTGTAAACAACAAAACTGTGGAATCACAACTGTGTCACTTTTACAGGAAGAGGGCCTGATGCTATGTTGACTGTAGTAAAAGTGGCACGTTTGTGATTTTACCTTTTCGTTGTTAACTGAACATATCTCAGGATTAAAACAAGCAAACTGAACAGAACAAACGGCATTTGAAAGCTACGACTATGCCCTTGATGGTGATGTAAGCATGACGTCACGAAAATGTTTTTCTCATTACCTGAGAAGGCGCTTTTGACTTGCACAATTATTTTTGAGACACACTGTAGAACTGTGGTTTTAATAAATACAATTATCAACATATTACGACTATGTCACCAAATCTCACAAAAGCCCTCTCTGATTACGAAGATGATTAATTCGAAAAATCTGTTTTATGCCAGAAGTATTGCGATCAATACATGGTTCACCAGGAGAATAATTTAACAAATGATCAAACCAGCCGTTGCTGAATCAATCGCAGGCATGTGTTAAAAAATATTTGAATGTTGCCTGCGAAAACAGCCGCTCAGTGGGTGGGCGTAATCGGTGAAGTTATATCAGTTATATTTCACCGTTATCGGCGATTTGAAATAATTCTGCTTCTAGGTATAATTGAATTGATATTGTGAATAATTTCTGTCCTTTTTTATCCATAGGTACAAAAGTAAGACACGCTCTCAGTTTTGACATTCATTTATACCCGGTGAAACCAAACAGATCTCTTTGTACCAGCATTTAACGTCCCAAGGTGCCACTGCTAAGATATTCCCTCCCAATAAACAATATTTTATAAGGATCGAAAATTACCTTTTTTAATG
>JZLH01S0063821.1:16993-33151 GCA_001188425.1 Eucidaris tribuloides | reverse complement strand
TTTGGAATTGGACGGTCGGGTGCGGAGGCATACCCCATCGGCTCTACTGCGCCGCAGCTGAATTGCTCTTGTTTGTTCAACATAGTCACGACCGATTTTGAAACAATATCAAAGTGTCTTTGTCAGCATGGATTCGAACGACATTAAATCTGTTTATGGAAGATTCAAACTGACCATGACATTTCCCTATTTCAGAATAGCCCCCTCTCGCGTTACGTGCATGTATCATTTTCAGTGATTGATACGTTCAAAAATTCGCCTTCAAGCTTAGTTGCTAACTACAGTTTTTTTCCAGAGAGCGCATATCAATTTTTCACATTATGTATTCTACGATTCTACCGGTCTTATTTCAAAGTATGATTTTTTTTTTTCAACTCAATCTGTCGCTGAGATCACCAATGCAGCCTTTCTCAATCCTACTAATAAGCTTGCATAATGTCAGGCCATTTAACAAACACTCGGCGCAGAATACCACGTTCTAATTTGAGATTTGTACTACGGTATCGAGCACGCGTATTTCAATTTCCGCTGTATTTCTTTTCTTTGGGAAATACGAAACTTGCAAAGAGGACCACTAGCGGCGAGCTTCATGGTTGTTGCTTGACTGGGCTAACATGCGTCATTACTGATGATAAATTTCTCGCGCTTTTTCGAACAGATGTCGCGCAGCGAAGGCATTTTACTGACGGGGAAATGCAAGCAGTGTTCTGCGGGCGTACCCCCTCCCTGTGGTGCTGGTGAGATTTGAAAATTTGATTAGTTCAAGTAACATTATCATCGTCTTGTGATGCTTCCACAGCAATTTTTTATTGGAGGAGTGGGCTCAATATTTTTATTAATCCCGAGTCTATATAATCATAGATATGGACAGGTCTGACCTACCCCATTTGGGGCTTCGTGCAACCTTTAGATTCTTATTATATTTTGAGAAATATGAGTACAGGCCTTTAACAGAATTTAAAATCTCTCTACGCTGTTTTACATCCCCACTCTTTGCTGTTTTCTCTATGCCTCTGTAGGTGTTTATGATAGTATCTCCGTCTACCATGGCATCGAGTAGGTCCATGGTATACCTAAGCTGTAATTAGCGTGCGGCTGATGTGGTGTCGCAGAATGTGAATCCTCGCAATATCATTTGATAAATAAAATTCATATGAAATTATTTCCATGTGATACTCTGAAGACAGGTACTGAGAGGCCGTCATTTAACTCTGAAGAATGACGTGCCGTGAGCCTCTGTCATACAAATGTTATATCACGCCTGTATGTCTGATATCATCTTTTCATATTATTCATGACGACATTTCTCACAAATCACTCACCGTATATCGATCATCAAAGATGCTCCCCTCTCTTCAAATCGATCATTACGCTAAAGCTAGACATCGGAAAGTCAATTACCGTTACATGGCGAAGATTGCCGTACTATTTCTATTCTTCAGCCACTTAACGTATTCCAGAATCGGAGACCACCTGACAGCATAGAACTTTCAAATCTCCGGACCAGTCGTCTCTATTTCCTGTGGCGTTTCCAATCAATATTTTGCTTTTTGCGCCATTACTCCTTGAGATTACTTGCCTGTAGAGTGCATGTGATCTGCTCAGCCATTGTCTTTATTATCAGTTTTGATTTTCCTTCGACCGCTTTTCTTTATCTCGCCGCCTCAAATGAAAAATCTTGATTTGTTAAGTAGTCTCTCGATGTCGTTCGTATACAATGTCAAGTGAACCCGTGCGATCTTTATATTTATTTTAATTTTAAATTTGCACTTCTGTCCTGTTCTTTAAAGTTACATAGTACTTCGCTTTCTTCTTCTATTCTTCTTCTTATTCTTCCTTCTCTCTTCTTCTTCTTCTTCTTTCTTCTTCTTCTTCTTTTTTTTTTCTTCTTCTATCTTCTTCTTCTTTCTTCTTCTTCTCTTCTTCTTGTTCTGTCTTCTTTCTTTTTCTTTTCTTCTTTTTCTTTTCTTCTTCTTCTTCTCGGCTTCTTCTTCTTTTCTTCTTCTTCTTCTTCTTTCTTCTTCTTCTTCTTCTTCTACTTCTTCTTCTTCTTCTCTATTCTTTTTTCTTTTTCTTTCTTACCGGGTTTCTCTACCTCTTTTATCTTGAAGATATATCGCAGATTATATGTATGTCCAGGGGAGCGTGAAACCTTGGACGGCAACCATAAATCAATGCTGATCAAGTGCCTGGATGTGGAGATACCTACGTGCAGCACGCTTATGCGCCGGCGCGAATTTTGTACGATTTTAATAATCTAGCCAAACAAAAATACTGATGTATATGTTTGCCGGTTATTAGAATAAAACGCGAATTATAATTTCATATACCTAGTAGATGTATGTTATGACCTTCCAAAGTTAATTTCTTAGACAGTGATGTAACCTAAATATACATCGGCTATAAATGATAGCTGAAGTTGTTATCAGACAAAAGCTTTCCGCCAACTGTAAAGTGTAATCGATACCAAGAATTCTCCAGTTTAAACGTAATAATATATTAGAAGATCTGAAAGGAATGATAGCAGATTATTTGTGATTTAATCTAGAAAGAAATATCCATGAATTTGCTTTTATTCAGACCCAAGTTCTTGTCCAAAGCAAAAGATAGGCCTTTACGATTTTGCACAATGCTATCATCTGGCAACCTCACTGGTTAAAATGTAGAATGAACCCTACACAACCCCCATTATACTGCTTTTAATGCCCTTGGCTAAGTAAAGTGAGTTGTTTGCTAAAAATGTGCATAAGAGAAAATGCGTTGATGTATGTCTGGACAAATCCATGGAACGAATCGATTAACAAATGAACGCATTCGCACTTGCAGAAACAAAAGTTGGTGTATTGCATACTAGTAAAGTTTAAACATCTTCATGTCTAAGTATATTAGTTTTTAATTATTTTCCAGACCATAGACCCTGAATAATCTAGTCTAAATCAAGATCAAGTTGCTTAGAGTCACATTACTTCATCGTGACATATCATGTTTTAAGGACACATTTCGTTGAATCTATTTACAGACTATGTGAGTTCTAACTTCTATTTTCGCTTAACATGCACCTCAAATCAAAGTACCCGATGCAGTGAATGCATATATGACACGGTACGCAGGATCCGGCGTGTCACACGGTGGATGCCAAGAATGTGCTTACTTCAGCTTACCCACACGACCACATTTAAATGCGGTAATTGTGCCGTTAAATCAGAGGACATTATACTACGTCAATACCAGCGGAATCCCCGACGCATTATGTCGGGGGAATCTACAGCCACATATTGTCATTCTTAAAGATGAATGTTCTGGATGCATGCAAAATTGAACCATATAAATACAGTTGTCTCAAAAAAATTGTGCATGTGAAACGCCCTCTTTGGCAATTAGAAAATACTGATGTGACATTGTGCTCTACGTCACGTTAAAGGGGCATAATTCTTACTTTCAATAGCCGTTAGTTTGTTTAATTGCTTTGTTCTTAATCTTGAGATATGTTAAATTTAGATAAGAAAGCGTCTAAAATCGCAATGCTGCCACTTTTACTACAATCCCGATAAAGTGACAACATTGTAATTCACGCTTTTGTTGTTAACAAACATATCGTTCGAGACTAAACAAGCAAATTGAACAGAACAAATAGCATTTGGAAAGCTAAAAAATTTGCCCTTGACGCGTGAACGTAAAGCATTAATATCACTCAGATTATTCTACTTCCAAAGAGGACGCTTTTTTACTTGCCCAGAATTTTCTGACACATGCTGCCCAGCACGTCTCAAAAAATTGTACAAGTAAAAAGCGCCACTTTGACAGTTTGTGAGAAAACACTGCTGTGACTTATGTTTACGATCAGCATCAAGGGCCAAAAAAATCTTAGCTTTCAAATGCTGTTGGCTTTCTGTTCATTTACTTGTTTGATCTCGAGATATCGTGTAAACAACAAAAACTGTGGAAATCACAACTAGTGTCACTTTTACAAGCGAAGAGGGCCTGATGCTATTGTTGACTGTAGTAAAGCGGTGACATTGTGATGTTTACCTTTTCGTGTAAACTGAAACATATCTCAGGATTAAACAAGGCAAACTGACAGAACAAACGCATTTGAAAGCTGACGCACTATGCCCTTGATGGTGATGTAAGCCATGACGTCACTGAAAATGTTTTCTCATTACCTGAGAGGCGCTGGTTGACTTGCACTAATTATTTTGAGACACACTGTAGTAACTGTGCGTTTTTAATAAATACATTATCAACATATTACGCTAGGTCACAAATCTCACAAAATGCCCTCTCTATTACGAAATGATTAATATCGAAAAATCTGTTTTATGCAGAAGTATTGACCGTCAACTACATTGGCTCACAGGGAATAATGTAACAACATGATCAAACCAGCGTGCTGAATAAACAATCGCAGCTATGTGCTTATAAAAAATATTGAATGTGCCTGCGAAAAACAGCCCGCTCAGTGGTGTGGTTTAACGGATGAAGTATATCAGTTAATATTCACCGTTATCGGCCGATTTGAAATAATTCTAGCTTCATAATGTATATTGAATTAGATGTGAATAATTTTGCTCCTTTTTTTATCATAGGTACAAAAGTAGACACGCTCTCAGTTTTGACATTCATTTTACCCGGTAGAAAAACCAAACAGATCTCTTCTGTACAGCATTTAACGTTCCAATGGTGCCACTGCTAAGATATTCCCTCCAATAAACAATATTTTATAAGGATCGAAAATTACCTTTTTAATGTTACTCAGGCGACCACAAATTGATACAATGCAATGGGATAGAGATGAATACAGTGTGTATGGATATTTTGTATATTTTAGGACCCTCCTTATACGATAATAAATCTATACAATTCAGCTTGCTGAGCTACACGCACGAAAGTAACATTCCTCTGAACTCTAAGGATACGGCTGAGCAAAACACATAAGGCTCAAATGATATGGTACTTATTCTATTTTGTCAAAATGAATTAATCACCATTCAATAACTTTAGCCAATTAACAATTTCAATTCGATTAGGCATGCTTTGTCTCGCTTAATATTCGAAATGTTCAGAATATTTATTGAGGTATAGGCCCGTTTTGACTTTTGAACAAATGGCTGTTTTCCGCTTACACGTATTCACAACATTCTCTAGAGAAAGGACGGTAAGATTTTTTCTCAACATGGCTTGAACTCAGTCACGCATGATTTGTTGGGATTGCTGGCGTTTTCTTTCTCAAAATTCCAACAGTACGGTCAGGCCATGTTTCTTTGCACGACGCCCCCCCCCCCTTACGTTGCTATTACTTAGCGCCACCTTATTAACATAACGGATTATTTTGAGATACGTATACCAAACTGTTTATAGTATTAATGTGAATTATATACACATTGCTTCATAATAATAAAATTTACCCCAAGGTAAAGGTGATTGGGCCAATAACACCTCTTCAGTCAACCACGCCACAGACAGACAGACAGACGATACACACACATACACACCACAACACACACACACACAAACAAACAAACAATACAAACAAACACCACAACTATAACATACACACTTCCGATATAATTTATATACACAGACAACACACAAATACAATATTATAATACCAAAAACTTTATACACCCATAGTTTATTTGTATCTCTTACATTTCTTGTTTGTGTTATATAGCTAAGTCGTCGCCTCCGGAATAGAAGAATCAGAATTTGAGACAACCATTGGATGTTGTCTGTTTTTGAACAAAAATAACGAAATGTATCTCAACTCCCAAGTAATCTATACCTCCACATTATTTTTCGAATGAACGTAATTTCATAATTTTGATGCGTATTCGTATATAAAAGAAAAAAAATTCCGAAAAACACTTCGTATGTTGTTCTGACCTATACATTTATTGTAGTGGGATATTATGTGAGCTGCTCCCCGTGCGTTAACACGCCGAGGCTGTTATTTTCTTCTCCACTGCGATTTGTTATTAGGAGCTCTCCAAATAAATGTAAATTTTCTCACCGAAAACATTCTCGTAATAATGAGCGCTGAATGTGCCGACATGTGACGTGTGTGTGTGTGTGTGTCTGTGTGTGTGTGTGCTGTGTGTGTGTGTGTGTGTGTGTGTGCTGTGTATGGTGTGGTGTGTGTGTGGTCTGTGTGTGAGTGTGGTGGTGTGTGTGTGTGTTGTGTGTGTGTGTGTCAGTGTGTTGTGTGTGTATTGTGCTGTGTGTATTGTGTGTGATGTGTGTGTGTGTGTGGTGTGTAGTATGTGTGTGTAGTGTGTGATTGTGTTTGTGTGTGGTGTTATTGTGTGTGTGTGATTTGTGTGTGTGTGTGTGTCAGTGTTGTCAGTGTGTGTGTGTGTGTAAGTGTTGTGCTGTAATTGTTGATGTCGTATGTGTGCTGCTGTGTGTGTGTGTGCTGTGTGTGTGTGTGGTGTGCTGTATGTGTGTTGTATTGTAGTGTGTGCTGTTTTGTGTGTGTGTGTATTGTGTGTGGTGTTTGTGTGTGTATTCGTGTGTGTGTGTGTGCTGATGTGTGTGTGTGTGTGTTGTGTTGTGTGTGTGGGTGTGTTGTTGTGTAGTGTTGTGGGTGTGTGTGTGTGTGTTGTGTTGTGTGTGTTGTGCACTTGTGTTTGAGTGTGTTGTGTGTTTTGTTTGTGTGTATTTTGTCTCTATCCACAAATTACTTTAGGGTATATCTTTATGACACTACTACATATAAAATATACCAGCCTAGGATGTCATATTTAGTTTAGCTTAGTATAATGACGCGAGAATGATTCTCAGGCTCCTCCCAATTCATTCATGTCGCAGCGAAGGATCAGTGACCAAGTTATGAAGCGATCTATAACAAGCCTATACAACGAGGAGTATGGATATATCCACGATTAGACCACTGAAAACCAATCAACATATCTCTCAATCTAAGCATACTGATGTGTGCTACGCTTGATAAAATGATTGACGTTGGATTAGATATAAACCATGTCTCTATCCGGTACGGCTGCAAAGAAAATGCAAATGCCATTGTACGATATGTACATGCAACTGAGAGAGCTATTGAGCGAGATAAGCAATTTATTGTCACCTGTGTTCTTTTTCACCTGCAAACACTTCACATGGTTCACTTGGTGAACTTGTTTCACTTCACTTGTACCTGTGTAACTTATCCATATCAATTCGTAAATTAATATAAATACATTATTGTGTATTTCATCTAGCTGCAGCATTCAATTTACCAGAATTCAATCACACTGTATACTTGGACGAAAGCTTCATGTAAAAGTGTTTGTTAGATAATCTGTACAACGCAATACCAGCAAAATCTTTCCATGCACACGTTTAACGGTCATTCGGTGTTGAATAAAAGCATATAGGTACGTTCAAGTTTACGTTGTCCTATACCCATAAGTAGCTCAAAACTTTCAATAAATTATTGCATATTTCCATCAGATATGTACGTCTGTGTTTCACTTCTGTCACAAAGTAGCAATTTTAAATTATAGTAGTAATCAGAAATCAGTAGTAATAGTGCAGATGTTAATTCAACCAGTATTGGAAAATACTTGCTGAGTAGGCCCAGTGGACAAACAAAAGAGAGTATACGATAAAAAATAATCAAAGCAATAAGACAATCAACCAAATAAAAGAAATAGAGTTTTCTTCTGTACGGGGTAAATGCAATAGTATGAACCAAGTGAAGTGCTGGTAAATCATGTTATTGTACGATATGAGCAGTAATTAAAGGTCAGACCAGCAAACATTATCACTCGAAGAACTGCACGTAGTCCCCCGTTAACTTAAAATCATATGTCAATCAGGAATGACTTTTTTTGTAACCCTTTGCACGCGAATGTTGCAGTTTTGCACATTCGTACAATTAAACTCAACAATCGTAATAATTAGTTTTCTCTGTTACGTTTGTACTAGAAAAGCTAAAAAAAAATGGCCGAAATGCTTAAGCAACATCTATAAAATAGTTACCAGTATCAAAAGTGCAATAAGAAAAGCAAAATTTAAAGAAAATATCAAAATAACAATCGTCATTATTATCCCCTCAGAACTGATCCAGCGTGTAAAGAGTTAAAGAGAAATATTGCTAACAAGCAGAGAAAACAATTAAAGAAAAAAACTAAATTAAAAAGAAGAAGAAAAAAGAAACAAACAATAACAGGATTGCTGATCAAGCCGCTGCAAGATAGGAAACATGTGCAATTTGGCGAGGTGCAAAATGAGGAGTGTACATGTAGTGCAAACAATGTACTTGTAATAACTTCGCAGTTCCAGTAACTGCACATGAAATGACTTTGAAATAATGAATGTAGGTTATAAATTCAAACAACACTGCACAGAATTATTACACGATAGAACACGATATCTCTCATCCCATTCCTACTGCTTGTACGATCAATATTGCCCATAATTGCAAGAAGTATCACAGAAGCATTTAAAAAACAATCTTGATTTTTGTTTTTACAGTTTACCTTTCTATGATACTTCCTTTCAATGGGTGTAACTATATTATTGTTTAATAGTTAAATGTATATTTATGTGTATGCCGTATTACTGAAACATTTTTTTTTGTTCAATGGTTATTATCATAATTTATTCATTATTACAGATAGTTTAAAGACAATGTCGAATCGAAGAAGCACAATTTAACTTGTATACGTGATGCTCCCCCCGTAAAGTCAAAATTAATCATCGTTATATACATTTTATGATAATATCTTCAATATCCTTCATGGAGCGATTATTCATAGCAATACATTTGGGTTGGTATTCATTTCTATGAAAAGCTATTGAATCTGTAGAAATAATGAGGTAGAAGGACATAACGAGCTCCGGGGAAGATGCAGTGTAATTTGTTGTCCATTTCTATACAGCAATCAATGAAAAGTACAGGGGAGAGCCATACGTCAAATTGATTCAAATCAGTATTACAGTTTTTGTGAAATGATTGATGTTCTTCGTAGATTGTGGTCGCAAGATAGTTAAATTGTAATTGTTTCCGCTGATAACTCTGATTCTAATTAAAATGGTTTCGTATCAAAATAAAAAGTACTTTCTCTCGATGCCATTTGTTACTTACAGAGGTTTTGGTTGATGCAGTATTATCTAGGGCCAAGGGGATTGCGTGAGGAGACTTTATTACCCTGGCAGTTATAAGAACGATGACTATTGAGATATAGCAATTACTACGGAGGGACATTGTATGTACATTCAAACCTCCAAATAATAAAACTATTTCGAATGTATTTTGAAATATTTGTCACCTTAACAGAGTGGAATATCCATAATACATGTATAATATGCACATGGCATACACTGACATTCCGTCACTATTCAAACAGTATGACACAAATATTCTTGTGATATCAGCTTTATTTTTTTTCAAAACTGTCATCATTAATCTAAAATTGATCAGTTGCGCCTCTTTTTAATTGGCGTTAAGGTCGATTGCTATAAACATACATGTACTAGTTATAAAGTAAAGTGACGTTCATGTACACCCAATCACCGATGCAGTATATAAGTACAAACACACCCCCACACACACACCACACACACACACACATACACACACACACACGCACACACACACACACACACACACACACACACACACACACACACACACACACACACAAACACACACACACACACACACACACACACACACACACACACACACACACACACACACACACACACACACACACACACACACACACACACACACACACACACTCACATACACACACATTACGCGCGCGAGCTATGAATGTAGATCTCACTCCAGACAAGCAAAATATTACCGCTTTTATATTGTTTTAGAGCACATTGATACCATTAGAATATTTTTGACGATTAACTTAAGACGCCAAGTGGTAGAATCGAGACAGGAGACAGTCTGTGAAATTCGATCAACAGGAGTATTATTAGACAAGAAAACACACTTCTCTACCATCGTATATTAAGAGAGGCTTGCCGAGCTGTTCTTTAATGAAATGAACATAAACTGCTCCAGATGAAAGATGAACGTTCTATACATTTAGGTCAGTGCGAATAAGACTCGTATAAAACCGTTGAATAAAAGCGCCACGAGTCATGGTGTGAAGCTATGGAATAATTGTTTTTTATTGTCCAATGGCACCGATATGATTACCGATAAATATACAAAATTATTGCCGACCCAAATGTATATCCGTTCTTATTAATTAAAGAAATTAAGAAAATTATCCTGAAATATTAAGTATGTTTGCCTACTCGAATATTTGAGATTATCCATTAAATCATCCGTATTTAATTCTCCTGTTAATTCATCAGCACCATATAAATAATCGTTATTCAGCTCAATATAAATTATGACACTTTACATTTTACTGTTTTATGAGGAACTCGCAACGGTGCAAGTCGATCGCTCGTAAGATGATAGCATGCTCCCCGATATGTTGTAACTACGCACAGTTTACGTGTGAGCTGGCAAAGATTTTGTATTGTGATATCAGTTTTGTGTATTATGCACCAATTAGGCTTATGTTTTGAATTTCCCCTCTCGTCTGACTGATCTGGCAGGTAACAGTGAAACAAGTGGACTGCAAACAGTGTTAATCACAAATACGTGTTACCTTGCAACCTGTGTACTTTATACGTCTTCCAGAGAGACCAGTGTCCATCGGGTTAAATACTCCAAAAGTGTTGCTAGGTTTACGTTTACCACGTTATATTAAACCGGTGTGATGGCCGAGTGGATAGAGCGTCCGCCTCACAATCGGAAGGTCGTGGGTTCGAGCCCCGGCCGGGTCATACCAAAGACTTTTTAAAAAATGGTACCTTCTGCTGTCTAGCCAGGCGCTCGGCATTCTAGAACAGAGAAGGGTAATAATAGCATTTATGTTATGCAGGGCCCGCTGGAAGATCAGTCTATTTGATTGAAGTGGCTACCCTGGGTAAATAAAAATTATTATTATTATTACTTGCATTCTATCATTTTCTTATTCCGAATGTCTGCATTAGGATTAATTTAGTTTCCTGGACAAAACCAGAGGCGGCCCCACCGGATGGTTTTCAAAGAAATGAAAAGGAGGTTGATTTGAGTATTTGTTGTCAACGTTTTCCATAAACGTCCTAGGTACAATTACACCAATTTACACCATAGATTGGAGTCCGAAAAAAAACGTGATGACCTATTTTTTGTTGTTGTTTTTGTTGTTGCCTATTGCATCGATGTGCACCACAGATCTGTGTCCAGAAAAACCTGATGACTCTCTTTTTGGGCTTGTCACAAAATGGCGCCGGGCTATTGCCCTCCCTACGATTTCACCCTGACGCCGACCCTGGACAAAGTAAATACCCTCTCAAATTCGTTTGTCCTTTCCTCACTATTTTTAGTCTTTCTCAACTCCATGCAACTTGTCTGTAATGTATGTAATGTAAAATGGAAGACGTGGCGGCATCAATAATAACAATTACACGGTAAATACAAGTACACTGCGGACAATTACTTTAGCCCAATAATACACACATGTCTTTTCGCTTCCCCTGCTGGGCTTTATATTATTATGCCCTTGGTCGTCAGCTGTTGGGGATCATCGCACAGACACATCCATTTACTGGTTCTCAGCGAAGATTTCAATCTATCCGCTTGAAACAGGGGATCAGCAGATCGAGGTGTATTTTGCTTGAGTCAAGGATGCTGGGAGGAGGTAGAGGCTAAAGAGGCAATTCATTAGTTTGGACACATCACGTTGTAAGTTTACCCTGTGGTGTCGAGTTACAGCTCACGTTGGTGACTTTGTTGAGGTTAACGTCTTGATGGATCGATGGATTGCGTCGCGGCGTGGTTTGAATAACATGAAATATAATTTAAGATATAGCCCTTGTAAATGGCATCTTCTCCTAATAGATGTCTTTCATAAGTCCATCAATATCGCTATCAGTGTTTTTAGACAGTGATTTGATTGAAGATGAAGAACGTGGAACGCATTTAAGTGTGTGGCTCGCACATTTGAGGAAAGTGCGTCTATTAAAATTATCTCATTTGAAGTGGTTGTAGACGTATACTGTAATTGCTCAGACGTTACAAGTTTTGTAGAAATATGCGATCATATTATTCTTTAAATGGATCGAACGATGATTATCGACGACGCACAGAGTTTGGAAGCTGTAATGAAAATAGATTGCTTGATAGGACTTAACCGTCAAGGTATACCTCTAAGGGCAAATTAATGTCTGTTTTACAGTTTATTACTATACACACTGAGAAAAATAGGTTCAACTTTGCACCTTTAGCAATGTCACACTGAGAGCACCTTTCCGGGTGCAACTTTGCACCTTTCAACCTTAAAGGTGCAAATTTGCATCTCAAACGTACAATTTTGCACCTTTGAGGTGGAACTTTCGTCTGAAAGGTGCAAAGTTGCACCCGTAAAGGTGTTCACAGAGTGACATTGGTCTGCACCTTTAAAGGTACAAAGTTGAACCTTTTTTCATAGTGTGTACAGTTAAATGATTTGGCGGTGTATTGGTGTAAATACACAACATACTGTGCAATGTACTATACTTACATATTACCGTAAATTACATACATAGGACATTCTTGCAGCTGTGTTTAAGTTTTAATTGAGTTTAGATTCTCTGAAACTCGATACTTTGTTATAGTTTATTATATTCATTTATCATTAAGGCGATTATCCATTAGTATGTACATGTATATTTAGTAAGTATTAGTAAGTTTTTTGTTTCAATTTACAACAGATATAATTCATTATATAATATTACAACTATTAAATGGCAGATTTATAGACAAACTAAAAGACATAACACATGACATAGCTATCGTTCTTTTCAAACAGAAATCACACGGCGCACATTATATACGCAAGAACATATCCCACCTCATGTCTTTCGTAATTATAATGAAAAGTTTTATGCTTTAAGGCTTCAATATATAAGATCATCTCATTTATCAATACCAATGAATAAACCATTTGTTTAAAACGGTCTTAGATATGGTACTGAAATCGTAAATAAGAGACGGTAAAACGATAGCTTGGAAGTGGCAAATTGTGCCATTGACATGTATAAATTTAGTTTTCATTTTGCTGAATAGATCTTCTATTATCTCGGGTCGCCTGGATTTAGTATTTTGACACTTCAAGTGCTATCGGATTTCTCGGCTTTCTCATATTTATAGCTTCGTGCAGGAAACGCGCTTTTTAGACCTAGAATGCTGAAGTAGAGCAGGAATGAATTGATATGTCAGCGTTATATTTACGATTGAGAGAGAAAGGAATAGAAAGCGCACTAATAATAAGGCGATCGTTCCATGACGGATTTGGTTTATATAAAAGTCAATTGTCATACGTACGCTTACACACGCATACAGTCTCAGGACACACGGAGTTTGTTAAATACATTCGCATTACACACACACACACACACACACACACACACACACACACACACACACACACACACACACACACACACACACACACACACACACACACACACACACACACACACACACACACACACACGCACATACACACATACACACACATACACACATACACACACATACACACACACACACACACACACACATACACACACACACACACACAAACACACACATATACACACACATACCACACACACATCACACACACAGAGACACACACACGCGCGCGCGCACACACACACAAACATCGCGCGCGCACATATATACACATACATATACATGCTCAATTGGTGAAAACATGAATTGTCTTTTTTTTGTTTTCGTGTGATATGTGTGGTGTTAATCAGGATTTCTGGTGGTCAAGGGGGTTAATGGTCTGTTGACTGTCACCCATAGTAAAATATATGAGGACATTGTCCTTTGGAAATCGTCAAATGGCACCTGAGTGTATTGTATGGCGAACAATTTTAATTCCAGGTAATAGAGATCTAGGGAGATATTTTACTGGCGGGTGTAAATGACACTGCAATAGAAAAATGAAGCATATTATGAAATCATCCATAACATGATTACCAATACGAGAAATAATGCTCCTTATTCTGATTAACAAACATTGCAGCTGAAATCCCACCGTGTGACATGGTTGATAGATAACCGTCGCCTGCCCGAGGTTATTTCTGTCATATCTTGAGAAGCTAGGTGTATAATTGCATGATCAATCAAATCCAAGTAGAGTTAGCAATGACTGTTCTCTAAAAAGAAAACACATGTAAGCGAAGTTGCCCCTGATGTAAAGTCCTCCCACACGCTATACCGCAGACCAGAAAAAAAGAAACCATATAGATTTTTTTTTTGTTCATATGTTGAATTCATGTGCGTGTTATCAATCTTCACGGCAAGATGGGCTGACACTATACCCCTTATATTTTCTTTGTTTTAGATTGGATGACGCCAAATTCTTACCTACTTTGGCAGTTATTACGACTAGGTGGAATAACGGTGGTTTAGGCTTGGAAGTACACAGGTTTATAGTCTGAGCAAAAGAAGTGCATTTTGCAACAGAAAAGGAGCCATTATCTAATCACTTTGTATCAATGTCACAATAAAGTAATATATACCACACTAGAATAGATAAAAGTACAACCGAGCTGAAACCGGGATGGGGTGAAACATTTTAACTCATTACGTTTGTCGCTTTTGGCCTAATGTTGTTATTAGAAATGATAAGCAGACTTTTACGTATCCTATTCATGATGTCTTCCTATCTCATTTATGTCATTCTTTGTTTAGTTACAACTCTAAAACTAAGGTTTGATGACACACTTCGACCAAATTTGAGAAAATGGGTTATTTCACTCTAATGTACGTGGTCTCTTGGGTTAAATTTGACCAAATCATGTTGAGTGTTACGGGAGGTTTATCCAACATGACTTCATTCTTTGGAAGTAACCATTCTGCAAAGACACTTTCCATCAACGTATTTGGATAGCAAACAGTAATAGAGAGTAAAAAGTATCATTTGTGAAAAAAACTTTTAGCTTCTTTTCTGTGAATTGATCGCAGTCAGCTAGTTCCGTTTGATGTACATGGGTACTAATGGACTGGACGTAGGCCCACTGAAGCTTCAATTAAAGTGATAGGCTAACATTGTGGAGCTTCAATTTAAAAAATTGTCAAACTTGGATATCTGAGCTACATAGTAGTGTTCAAATGGACAATAAACACCCTAGAATACAAAAGTTTGGAAAGTTATGCTGCAAATGGCAAGATATGCGTGAATGAATAATTTCTACTCCGGTGGATGATAAAATAGCCTAGATCTGCACACAGTAAGTCTATGGGAGGAAATGGACAAGTGAATCCGGTCAATTTGAATGCTTGTAGATTTTCACTTTTTTTTTAAAGCACTAAATCATCATTTTGAAATACAATTTTTTTTTCAGGGCTTCATTTTTAGACCTTATCAAAGACATTTTGAGCATGGAGGATTATGTAGCTCACATTTTTTTAACTGAACGGTAAATGTTAGCCAGTGGCTTTAATGTTGGCGTAATGCATCAGTATTGAAAAAAAGGTCTCGACGTTTCGTTAATCTGTATATTATAACTTCTTTTGCAATTTTATAGTATGGATCGAAGTTTTTTTTTTCATGTAATTGTTGTAATGTTTGATTTATTGTGTATGGGAAAAACGACTTTCGTATATTGAGACGCATTATATCCCAAATGGCAGTTTCTGACGAACATTTTGCTGAAAGCCGGAGAGGGATTTATTGGGTCAAACCAATTTCCGTGAAGACATCAATTGAAGACAATACGAAAGTTTGATTGCGGAAGGTTTTGCGGATAGTAGGCCTAGATGTAGTTCATTTAAATCTGATGTCATTAAAATTGTATAAGTATTTTGGATGATTCCCTTCAGGCAATGTTTGTTCCGTTCACCATGTATAGGATAGTCGAGTTGGATAATAGTTATCTCCTTGAATATCTTCGGTATAATAATAGCTACCAACCGTATTTCCCAATAGGGCTTGCTTCCTGCAATCGATTTCAGGCAGCCGAAGGCCATGACAATATCATATGTGATGTCCTTAGAAGTTTCAAGTTTGTGACAATGGTAGTGAGATGGTTAACCAGATCAAGAACAAAATACTGCGTATGTTTGGAAAATGGATAATCTGGTGATGATTGTGTGCA
>JZLH01S0063821.1:0-11461 GCA_001188425.1 Eucidaris tribuloides | reverse complement strand
TCTTTTCTTCTCTTATTCTCTTTCTTCTTTCTTCTTCTTCTTCTTCTTTCTTCTCTCTTCTTCTTTCTTTTACTTCTTCTTCTTCTTCTTCTTCTTCTTCTTTTCTTCTTTCTTTTTGTAATTGTTTTCTGCTCAACCACTCATGCTTACCCGCTGTTCTTGCGATAAATTCATCATTTATATTGACAAGTTAGAAAATGAAGTTTCCCATCATTATTCCAACCGCCCATCTTCACTCCTAAATACGGTAATGTTATCTTCAACATTTAAAACGCCGAAGAGTGACCACACTTTACAGCACTTTCTAAATTTTATATCCAACCTGTTATTGGGTATCCAGCTGGATTCAACATTTATAGTGTCAGATCCAGCTATAGTTAAATGTTAAATACAATATTGGGAAAGTGTGGTCACTCCTCGGCCCATTTAATATGTTGAGATAACATTTCAATTTCGTAGAGCGTTGGCAGTTTGATCGAACTTTATGTAATCATACTGTTGGAAGCCGTAACAGCTACCTCCTGATCATCGACCATAGCATTAGTGCCAATAAAGTCTACAGGTATTCCTGTATGTCTCCATCACTTCGCTAGTTCCGGGCACATAAACTTTAATGAAAAATCACAACATTTCTAGGGGCTCACTGAGTGAAAATATGCTGATAGTGCACGGGTGAATAAGTAGTTGTCACGGACATGACGTGTGCAGATAGACATACGAAGAGCTCAGTTGCAAAAGGGGTTAGATCCACTTTCAACCAAAAATGAGTTGTTCCCATCATTGCATTGACCAACTTCTTATCTAACTTTAGACACAATTTCATGCCAAATTACAAGTGCAATTATGAGGTACAGCGTAAATTCCTTTTATTTTTCCATAGAGGTGTGTACAAACTCAAGAAAAGAAATGCTGTTTTCTCCGAAGTCATTGAAGTGGATCTAATCCCTTTTGCAACTAAGAGACAGACAATCAGATACAAGGACAGACCAATACATGTAGATTAATGGATATACATGAAGACAGAGATAGACAAGGTCGGCTAAATCATTAGACAACGAGAGGTAATAACCGTTATTAGGATGAAACCCTTATTGCACATTCACCAGGCAACAAGAAGTGATCACTATTAATTGCGCATTCTCGCTTTGGGAAAAAAGGATATTGTGTTGTACTAATGAACGCATATAGTATACTGTACTAGTATTATACACTCCTGGTCATAATCATGAAATATTTTGTTGATACTTAAGTTCTTTCTCCTATATCGTCCAAAATTTTCAAGACAAGTGTTTATTTCACAAAAACGCAGTTTGTGAAGCAATTTTTGGATTTCGTGAGATGACTAAAGTAAAAAATAAAATACATTTGAGCGCAATAACAATTATATTTTTTTTAATCCACCGAAAATCATGAAAAAAGTATAAAATTAAAGTAATTCGAAAAACACAAAAACTGATAAATTTTGATCTTATGTCAATTATCATTAAATTAACATCAGAATCGTCTATTATAAGTCTAATAACGCGCGTAACCACCACGTGACTCAACAACAACTCTGAATACCGCCATTTTTAAACACAGGTTTTAGCGTCGAGTCGGACGCTACAAAATGCTCAGCATTCCTAAAATAATTATATTATACTTGTTTCACCAGGGGTGAGCAAATATTAATCCCAGATGCACCGTTCACGGAAAATGGCAACTTCTAAAATGTCTCTAAAATATTCCATAATTATGAGCATGAGTGTATTCGCTGGCATTCAGTCACCTGTTTCATTTGAAGCACCATATTTTACACTAGTTTATGCCACATTTCATTTCATTCATGATCGATAATTAAATCTTTGGAATAAGAATGTTTCTGCGAACGTTTCGCACCCCGTGTGTGGGTGTGCTGTTTAT
Organism: Eucidaris tribuloides; assembly: GCA_001188425.1. Classification (NCBI taxonomy): domain Eukaryota; kingdom Metazoa; phylum Echinodermata; class Echinoidea; order Cidaroida; family Cidaridae; genus Eucidaris; species Eucidaris tribuloides. The sequence goes on along the minus strand of JZLH01S0063821.1, from coordinate 9,559 downwards.
GCCGTATTCAGTACCGTGATATTCTCGAGTTAAAGCGGAAAGGCTTTTGGGGAAGAAATTTCAGGCAGACAGACACATAGACAGACACATTAACAGAAATCATAATTACAAAGACGCAAAATGACATTATATGATCATATCATGATACAACAAGAAGTGAAAAAAACAGACATATGGGAACAAAAGAGAAAAGTATCAGATAAATAAGAAATAGAATGGGAAAGTACTCATATTCAATCCGAAAGCTACCACGCGACAGAAAGCGACAATACCACGAACGTAGATCAAACTGACAATCTAGACTTTAATGGTAATCAGAGAAGCCAGTTTAGTATTTTCAAAAAGTATCATTTAAACATATATAATTGGTTATCTGGCATCGATGTCTGTTATGGTGCTAGTAATCGCTGAAATCTGCATAAACTATCCACCGCTGTTTTGCGTTAGCGGGGGCAGCCGTACATAAGCATCATCCGTGTTCACCGCAAGTTCATGCTTCCATGAATGTACAGCTCTTGTACATTATACTCGGCTCATATATGTTTTTACACAGTTTTACAGTAACATGAAACAGAGTTTTTTATGATAAAATTTACTCCTATGCAATACTATAAATGTTGTGTATGTGATTAGATGTGTGTGTGGGTGTGTCTGTCTGTCTGCTGTGCGTCTTTCTAGTTTCATACTGGGGTAAAGAGAGCATGTATCATTTCATGGAATGGCTTTATTCTGAATATGGAGTATCACATGAATCGAGATTCAAGTGTCGGGTACACAGAATAGAAGAGAAATAAAGGTGTAACACGATCAATGTATGCATTTTTGGTGTTGTGTGTGTCGCAGTCTAAAATGTATTGAGTAGTGAAACGAAAATTAAATAAATGTAAGAATTCAATTTTCTTGTAGGAGTATAGCAAAATGAATGAAAAGCGAATAAAGCGCAAACAAAACTCAATAAAATCGAATCAGACCTTCTCACTGTAAACTAAAATGTGTAATATGTTTCAGTTAATGATAGAAGGAATAAAACAAACAGCTGAAGCCATCTAAATGGTTGTGATTATGATTCAGTTTTGAAGATCGAGTCCGGAATCGAATGCGATGGCCAGAGCACCCTTTTGTCTTAGCTGTTGTATCGACAGACCTATCACAGTAGAAGTGGTAGATTCAAGACTTGGGAAACCGAATCAGGCCTCAGCTGTCGACTTAGTTGGAGGATGTTTAACCGGAATTGAAAGACACGCATTGAAAAATGTTCCCTGTAGTTTTATTTCGTGACAAAAGCCTAAGTAATTGAATCAACGTTAATGCGAATTTATAAAAGGACATTACAGCGACAAATTTCTGGGCGGGTTGTTCATTATCTTGATAGTTTGACATGACTAGTAGCAAATGAAAGAGAATACGTTAGCAAACAACATGACCTTCAGCGGCCTACATTTCTGTGCCATTTTTGGATCCTGACGTTTTGACCTCATTTTTATCCGGAGTATCAGCAATCTTAATGTGTAATCCGATTTGTTACAAATTGTGTATTCTTGCGAGAACAACATTCCTTCTCTTTAACTCTTCTTGTAAATATATTTGAAATCGAAACGAAAAATATTGAGCCACAATATTACAGAAAAAAACAGCGAGTTGATGGTTGATGGATGGTGAACTTGTACAAGTTTTATTCTGTGATTCACCTTCCTACCAAACGGGCGTTAATACAATAAGTTTTGAACACTGATTATTGATTAATCCTTTGTGCGCTAATGTTACATCTCTGCACAATCAAGCAATTAAATTGAACAATCGTAATAATCGTTTTTTCCTTCACCTTTGTAGAGGAGACACTAAAAAAAATGGCCAGTGCGCTTATACAATAGACAAATTTCCAGTTTCAATACCGAAATAAGGAAAGCAAATTGAAAGAAAATGTGAACGGAACAATTGTCATTATTATTCCCTCAAAATATATTCAGCATGCAAATAGTTAAGCCCTACTGGCATAAAGGTAAAATAGAATTAAAGCCCTTTTTCGCATAAGACATTGACCAACAATGATCAACCAAATTGGTGGATTACTTTTAATGTATATAACCCTTTTCTCTCTTTCTTTATCATACAGAAATGGTGGATAAGACCTGCTCATCGTTGCCTAGGGACAAGTTGTAGGAGGAGATATTTATTCCGGGCTCCATAACGGTTACGCATCCGCGAGTGTCAGCGCTTAATCCGGTCATCACATATTCTGCATTCTTGCCTCTGATCGACGACAAGAGAGCAAAACACCGCCGTCCTGCATATCGAGTGAGACGGAACTTGATCGGGTGTCTGTATCTGTGACAGCTCAACTTACATTTCTCCGTGGAGTCATCGAAATGATTGTGTAAAACACTTTCCATTGATTGCACAGCCACCCCATCAAAAGCGAAATGCGATAAAGTTCATTGACATCCTTTACCGATCTCCGAGGCACTTAGGATAAACACTTGCAAAAAGTGAACGTGTCCGCCCCCGTGTGCGTGTGAGTCGACAAAGTTACGACAACTTTTGATTCCTAGTTGGATATTGGACTTCCGCAATGTCACCTTTGTTATGCTCATCTACGTCTAATTGTGAGAGTGAAACGTGAAGCATTGATTCGCGATCGTTTCACAAAATACAATTCTAGAAATATTCAAATTGAGAATCTAAAATTAACGTCGGTTAATCGGAGCTGATTGCATTATACCCATTCGGAGGAGGCACTGATGAAAGTGTATACGATAATCCAAAATCCATGCCCTTGCAAATATGAATACGTTTAGTCCTTTTTGGGTTTACTAGGAAGCTCAAGTCTATAGTTATCACTGCTCGTGCGCATCAAACCTTCAGCATGGGGAATTTTTCGTATGTGGCCAATAACGGCCAATCAACACGCGATGCCGATGTTGGTGAGTGGGACACTGTCAGTTCAGCGGAACCGGACGACTATCGGAATGATTCCTATCCCGACTATGAGGATGAGACTTATCAAAATTACATGGCTGTGATCATGCCTTGTTTCTTCGGTTGTATATGCCTGATTGGCATCATCGGTAACTCGTTAGTCATAGTCGTAACGAGAAGACGTTTGAAGGGTCTCCACAAGACCATGAGTGTCTTTATTCTCAATCTTAGCTTCGCCGACCTTTTCTTTCTTATATTCTGCGTGCCTTTTGCGGCTGTCCACTTCACAACGCCCTCTTGGAACCTCGGAGTGATCCTCTGCAAACTGGGCGACTTCTTTTCCACGACTTCTATGCTCGCGAGTATTTTCACACTCGTGGCCATGTCGCTCGATCGATTTTCAGCGGTGGTTTACCCGCTTAAACTGCTTCAGCTACGATCGATACGTAATGCTAAGATGATCGTAATCGTTTTGTGGTTCTTGTCAGTCGCATGTGCCTCACCGTACCTATTTATCAGAAATGTGGTCTCAGTAACATACGATAATATCACGTGGTATAATTACTGTGTCGAAGAATGGCCTGATACACGAACACAGCGACCGATGTTTTATACCTCTTTGTTCGCGATAGGGTATGTCCTACCCCTCTTGCTGATTCTTTGTGCGTATACCCTTATCTTACGTGCGTTGTGGAGGACACTTCGAGTCACCGAGGGCTCGAGAGAGTCGAACGTTTGCAAGTCCAAACGTAAGGTCACCGTCATGATCAGCGTGGTCGTTCTCGTGTTCGGGATTTGCTGGTTACCGCATCACGTGATCTACATGTGGCAAAGTTACGGTGACTTCCCGTACAACGACGCCACTTATCGTCTCAAAGCTGCCTCGCTGTGCCTTTCCTACGTGAACTCATGTCTAAATCCCATCATCTATTCCATTATGTCGGAAAACTTTCGCAAAGCCATGAAGAAGGCGCTCCAAAAGTGCGGGGGCGATCCCATGACGATGGCTGGTAGCGGCCGCAATGGAGTGCCGGGAATCCGAATCACACCGCAGACCAATAACAATCAAATCTACCAATGCAATCAAACCCAACCCCAGAAGAATCCAAATAGGAACTACCCACGTCGAAATCTCCATCGCCATCGATTGAGCGATATTCACAGAATGCAGCTAATGAAAATGAAAAATGCCACCTGGTAGCGGAAATTGAACAATATGAGAACTGTATATATCCCATTTCACTGAAAAGGGTATCATTATCCTTTTCAATGTGATATTCTTGTTATGCATATATTATGGGTTATAACTTTACAAAGAGATATATTATACATTAATACATCCAGATATACATGTTTGAAATGTTAACATACTTGGGCGATATGGCGATATCACTTTCTTACTCTGTATTTCCTACTACTTTAAAGATTGTGTCATTGATTTGCACGTCAAAAAACATCTATATGAATCAAATCAGCTGAAATCATATCCAATGTGAAGATTAATATAAATAAACACCTCTCATAGAGACTTCGGGTAAAATATTGAGTTTTGGTGAAAATCTGGACGGTTAAACTTCATCCTTTTTCAAATTACTCGCCAGCAATTTCAAAAAATCCGCGACGTCAAACGTGCACGTGCCGCTCCAAAATGGTCCGATCAGCCGTTAGCCAAAGGTCGCGCAGGGGATAGCCGTTAACCAATCAGAGGGCTGCGCTGGTCTTGCTACGGTGCACAGTGACCGCGATTCGCAGTTTGAGCAAAATTGAAACTCACAGAAAGAACAACATTCTGGTAACATGTCGTTATTAGTTTTTCTCATAAAACAACAAATTCATGACGTATCATGGATCTCAGACTTTCAACACACCATTTGTAAGTACTAAACTACCGTTTGGTATTGATAATGAAGGGAAGAAATGGACTTGCACATCCCTGACACAATCTTTAAGTGCTCACACAAAATGGAAATGGCATTAACTTGGATTGAAATGGACTGGCAGCTGAAAATATCCACAATATTTGTACAGGGCTAGGTAAAACATGTCCGTGTGTCTGAGGTTTATACTCCCTTCAAAGTATTAGTAGATGGTGTTTGAGTACATGTAATGTCATGACTAAAAGGAAATTACCGTCGACTCCTATATCCTGAAAATACAAAGATATTAAGCAATTGTTGATGGTTTTGTAAATGTGATGAAATGGCAGCTTAATGACTAGTCCCACGAAATGAAGGTGATACTTTATTTTGGCATATCATCCTGTTTCGGGAACACACACACACACAAACAAACAACAAAACAAACAAACAAACAGACAAACAGCCAACAAACAATCATAAACACACGTATCTGCGTGTATTTGATAATCATAACGGCTTAACATTGGAAACTTTAATCAACTTTAAATACATGTAACTGAAAAAATGACGAGATAATTTAAATCATCATTGCAGCACTTAATTTATTAAATAAAAATCCTATACACAATGAATTATATTGATTATTTCTCAAATACGTCCAATTCAAAATAAATAGTTTGAGCATTTTGTACTTTACAAAACATCTTTGAGAGTGCCGTTTTTCATGCTATATAGGGAGTCACAAAATGACAAACATAATTATGCTAGCAATTCATGGTTTAAATTTAATGATATATGTCAAGTAAACGTAATCATTTGAACATCATTTCAAGGATACAATTCAGTTATTTAAAAGAATTCCAGCTAATATCAATGTCGACAGCACCCGCTATGACAATCAATCCACCTCCCATGACGCCATTCTTCCCATGATTGACCGTTTAAGTGACCAACCCAATTTTTGTCACGTTTGATTTGTCGTACACTCCAGAACGACAGAGGTTTTACGTCGCACTCCCACACCATGCAGACAGACAGTGGGGTAAAATTGAGGGACTACGTCAACACAATATAAATTCCAGATATGCAGTCATTTTACACACAATTACACGAAATGTTTGTGTGTCATTATCTTTGGTGGAATATTCTGAAAATCGTTCTCCATAATGATCTACAATACTTCAGATACGACATATGTATTTATCGTTTCTATCTTTCTCGGCCATAAGCCTGCAACAATTTTTAATTGGCACTACTGCACTGTAGAGCCATTTACTTTTTTTAAATGAATATATAAATGTAGATATAAAATAATATTTGAATAATCCGCACTTTTTTTAGACGACGTATGGTTGAATTTATGTTTAAATGTGTTATTGCAACCTTTAATACGTTCCATCATCTGTAGAAGATATTTGTTTTACACCTTTTAAACCCGACGTATATTTTCACGCATGTACTTGATATACATCTACACATTACTTAAACATATAAATGCAGCGATGTATAAACGTATATCTACATGTATGTTTGTGGAATTTAAAATACTTCCGCCCAAGTTAAGCAAAAGGGTTAAAACAATGAGGCGGATAAAAAGACGTAGAGCTATTTTTGTATTCATACATAAATTATACCCTCTTCTCATATGACCAGTCATAGCCTGAAATTAACACCCCTCCCCCCTTCCACCATTTTTCTACAGAAAAACAGTGTTTGCAATCAAATTGATGGAATTGGGGTTATTTGATAATTCCGTCTCGCTATATTTTAACGAACACGCCATATAACTTAATATTATTAAGGGGATCCTAAAACACTGAGTAATTACTCGTAGTCTAATGGCCCCTCAGCAAACCGACTGACAAATTGAATTACAGAGATCAGAATTTCGGCCATGCCAGGAATGGACCACAACAGTTCACTGTCATCAAATATGAAATTATTTTACTTCAGAATGGTGCTCTGGTCGTATGTATATTCGTGCTTAAGTGTTCAAAATATATTCCATTCTTTTATGCCACAGTCTGAACACTGAAATGCTATTTCAACATTTAAAAGGGTCGAGGAGTGACCACACTTTCCAAATGTTGTCCTTAACCTTTCAACAACTGAATCTGACGCCATGAATGTTTGATACAACTAGTAAAAGGCTGTATGTAATATCTAAAAAGTTTTTTAGAGTGCATGCATACTGTTGCCCGAGTGCAGAATTGCTTTATTGATAACTAATTGATCCTGGTAAATAACGTTTTATCTTAAAGTAGTCAAAATTTAGACACTACAACGTCTCTGTTACACTTGACATAATCATATGCCCCAAACAGGAAGGATTGGGAGAAATGAGTATGAGAGCTCACTTGATTAATTTCTGTGAATGTGCTTTAACGTGTTCATGGCATGTTCCTAGAAGAATAAACATAATGCTTCTGGTATAATAAGAGTTGAAGGCATCGTATAATTATGTTTCCAGTTTTAAAAAAGATATTAATGTACATGATCTTCCAAGTAACTAGCGTCTCTGACAAGGTTTACGAATGAAACCCTGAACAAACTCCAGTTCATGCCATCACTAAGTGGTTAAAAACGTAGAAATAAATGAGCAGTCATTTCAGTTTTCCCCATTACCAGATTTTAAACATTTTTTTTGTCCTCACGACATTAATTCATGTACAGAAATATATCTGTATACATATTTTGCTAATGACAGCAAAATTATCTAAGTGTTTTCTATCTAGTGTGTTTATTTGTTGACTCAAACACTATCATGTAGGTCAGATAACAAAGTTTGACCATTTTTGATGGGTTTTCACGGCGTCTTCAGTATAATCGACATCTACTGTAGATAACAATACATGTTGTGTACACACAGAAAGGTAAGGTGATAAATCAACATACCAAGTTTAGATCAAAAAGGAAATCAGACACTGCGTGTCGCACTAACGTGTCGCACCATAAAATACCTACAATATCCAGAGAGCTCTATTTTATGTGGCGCGTTAAGAGTTAAACACCCCACGTATTATTTTGAAGTCGTGGGAGTTTTACTCTTCACTCCAAGAGTGATTAAAATTAATATAATTATGTATCTGTATTAGGTTACTCCCTGCGTGTTGAACTATACACACTAAACGCACATGCAACGCGCGCACACACACACACACACACACACACACACACACACACACACACACACACACACACACACACACACACACACACACACACACACACACACACACACACACACACACACACACACACACACACACACACACACACACACACACACACACACACGACGACAGACACATACACCCACAGACACACACATACGTATGTCGTCATTGTAGATAGATACTCATCTGGCTGGTTTTACATGGCTTTCATTCTTATAATTTGTATACATTTTCATCTAATCCACTTATCTGATCATGCAGAATATATTGATCGATTCGAATTAAATGCAAGATTTTTTTTTCAATATGGTTCACCATTCTCTTCAAGTTTGGTATGCACAATTTGATTGTAAGTCGTTACCTCTTACGGATGACATACATTTAAACAAGCACTTGCAGCTGTGTCCTGTATAACGCTTATGGTCAGTTGCGTCGTTCGCAACATGACTTTCGTGAATTCACTAACCCAACAATTACCGGGAATCCAGGGGTTATAATTTTGCGAGGCGCTTTGAATTTCTATCACAGATAGCAAGCGTTTGACTCGATTAGGCTGAAGTCAAAAAGAAAATTCATGATGCCGACTTGTTTTTCGCTAAACAAATCCTTGTTGCATCAATGGTGACCTAACTTTAGACGTTAGGTTATCGATTGTCAAACAGAATATACCCACATGCTTGATTAGATAAAATGCGGACTGGCTCTTAGCTACAGGCTTGCATTGCTTTCATTTGGTATGCCATAATTTCTTCAGGGTCAAGGTACCTACTTCGACAATCATTGTTATCCAAACCAGCCCGGTACACCCGCAATGTCGTTTGAAATCTAAACAAAACATGACAACAGTTTTGGTCAGTATTATAGTAACAGTAGTTATTGATTTTCACATAAAGACACCTCAATCACAAACATCAATTTGTTGTACTTTTTTTGTTCGTTTAACAGAATTAGAGTTAGTAACGTGTTTTGCTTGTAAATACATACCCATTATAACTTTTGGGATCAAACTTGTTGGTTCAATACTTGTTGTTATTTTGAGACTAAAAAGAAAACGACAAAGCAATTAGTGGTAAAATATAATAAGCTTAACTTTAGTCAAATCACTTCAACACTATTCCACCTCATTCAAATGCTATATTGCCGTCGCTTTCTATGTCCATATTGCTATCCACTTACAATAAATTGAATTACTTGCTTGCATCTTTCATAACACGATCTCCTCTTGATATTCATCGGAGACCAGAAACGTACAGATCGGGTTCAAGGCGGGGCAGACTGACAGAGGTGAGGCATGGGCTCAATCCAATGCTTTAGATTTGGTGGGGGGGGGGAGTGAAAAAATTGTCCAAATTTTCGGCGCGCTTGTACTACAGAATTTTGCGCGCGATGCGCGCCGAAAAATTGACAATTTTGTATGTTAAAGAGTGGTTTTTTGTGCCATGTTTAATGGTTTATAGTGCATTCAATGCTTTTTTAAACATATATTTACATTGCATATTGTTATGAATTTTTCAAGTTGTCAAAATTATGGGGGGGGAGGAAATCGATATGTTTGCCCCCCCCAATATTTTCATTGGTGGTGATCGCTCCCCTGCCCCCCCCCCCCCG
>JZLH01S0063809.1:4731-18330 GCA_001188425.1 Eucidaris tribuloides | reverse complement strand
GGGATATGGGGTCACTTCCGGTCAAAGGTCAAATGAGGTCAAATTTCAAACAACGTCCAAATTCCACAAATTGCGTAGCAAATTGTTTGTCTTACTGAGGACATTCCAATAATATATACAATTAAGTATTTTGCACATGCATTTATTTGAGAAATGCATTTGTTTTCCTCGTACCCTTGTTTGTAGAGGAAGAAGTACTCAAGTCCACAATTTGATTATTGGAAATCGACAAGTGTGACAATGTTTGTTTTTGTCCTATATTCATCTTTTATTGTGTCAATTAACTTCACTTACTTTGGATGTACAACTCAAACAATTGTAATCTGTAGACAAATTTAAAAACTTTGAGCCTCTGTTTCTCAAAAGTAGTATTATTTGACTTCAGTACTTCTGATTCTGTCTTCAATTTCTTTTGGTCTCTAATTTTCTGTTACATGTATGTCTTCAAAGACTGTATTTTTGATTTGCACATTAAGCCATTTTTGCTCAGATTTGATCCAACTAGGGCTGGGTACATAAAATTCCATCGTTCAAAATTTAGTATTCATACATTGTAAAGTTTTTGAAATACAAGTGATAAATTATTTGAAATTGAGGATTGTTCAAGTTGTATTTTGTAACCGTAGTCCAGGTTTCAAACACTGGATGTACATGTACATGTAACTTGTACCCACTGGTTTTGAATTCTGTAGAGCCCAGTGACAGTAGTCTATGGGAGGAAATAGACAAGGTCAGGAGAAGGTCACACTAAATTTTCACTAGCACTAAAGCACTAAATGATCACTTTGAAGTACAATTTTTTCAGGACTTCATTTTTAGACCTTATCAAAGACACTTAGAGCATGATTATGTAGCTCAGATAGTTTAAACTTTTGTCAATGTTAAACTGTGGCTTCAAAGGCTGTTTTTGATTGCACTTCAAACCCTTTTTGCTTAGTTTTGATCCGACTAAAAATAGGTACATAAAAATACAGCGTTCAAAATTTGAGATTCATACATGAATATTGTAGAGTTTTTGAAATACAAATGATAAGTCATGTGAAATTGGGCCTTGGCTCGAGTTGTTTTTTGCAATGACTGTGTAGGTTTCAGACACTGAGTGCGGTTTTCACCCACTGATTTTTGATTTGGTAGAGTCCAATTGATTGATTTACCGTCGTCCAACTGCACTAGTGTGAGTATTTGACCTTGTGAGCTTTAATCAGCAGATAATAAGTTTTCACTAGATACATGTACATGAATCAGGTTTGGCAGACAGACTAGTTTAACGGTTGTGACTTTGTGTAACATTCAAATTCACAAGCGTTACGTCAGTGCATTGCATTCTGTTTGGATTTTATCAGGATTTATTTTCACAAAGCCTGACTTTTCAGCGCCAAGGCATTTGTGAGAGATGAAGATTTATGCGAATATTCACATATAAGTAAACTTGGTCAACTTTATCAGCCATTCCACGTAAATGTCACGCGAGTCACGCATGTTTCATGTCACACAAGTCATAAAGAAGGGTATAGATCAAAACCGAGAAAATATTGAAGCCAAATCCAATAGTTGATCAAGTAAATCAATCATCTATACCCTGACATGTGACTCGCAAAACACAGCGTGCGTGACTTGCGTGACACAAGTATGGAATGGCTGTTATATGCACTTGGTGTGATCAAGGTTTGATTGAAAAAACAAAACAATTAATTACATCTGTTTATTTCTCAGCATTCCACTGCAAATGTGTGGATCCGTGGCTCACCAACAACCGACGCACCTGTCCCATCTGCAAGCGCAAAGTGGTCCCTCCCGGCATGGCGGACTCCGACGAGGACTCCGACTCCGAGAACGGGGACGGCCCAAACGAGAACACGCCCCTCCTGGCGGGGATGGAGTCTGACGGCATGAGTGAGCACGGTGCGGTGGGCGGGAGGTCGGAGATCACGACCCCACCCCCTCGCCAGTACCATCCAATGATGACGATCAAGAGGTGCCCGTTGTCTCGCTGATTCACGTTGAATCTGATTCGGAGTCGGGGGGCAGCATACCCATGGAGAAGACCAATCAGCCGGAAGGGGAGGGGGAGGTCACGATCTCGGGATCACACACCACGACGGGGAGCGTGACCATACATTCGGAGAACGAGTTGGAACCATTTGACTCCAAGCCGCCGAAATGTTGAAGCCCGATCGGCGTATAATATCGTGAGGGATGGACATTGCACAATGCATAATGTGATCAGTGCGAAGCTGCCTCAAAAAATGCTGATATAACATTAAACATTTGATGAAGTGATGCTATGGTAATCATGTCAATGAACACATATAAGGGATGGGCAAATATGTTACCTCCCCCCAAAAATGGTATAGATCTACACCAATGTGATGTATTTAGATGACAAGTTTTCACTGGCTACTGATAATGTTTCAGCCTGTTAACCTGTTGCCTACGGGAACCGGATGTGCCCTGTGTTAACTCTATGGGATTTTCGGAATCTCGGAGGCAACGGGTTAAGATTTACTGCAGTGTCATTGGTATGAATGTAAATCTTATTTCAGCTGATAACATTTGATTGGTGAGATTTTCTGAGAAGATCGGAACCAATTGCAACCAAAACATTGATTTATGTCAATGTATTTTTTGTGTAAACTTGGTTAATATTGATAATGTACAGGTTTATAATTGTCATACATCATGATCATATATTTTAGTGTTACATAGTAGTGTGTTAATTTCCATGTCTTGTTTCTTACAAGGCAGTGTTGAAATTTTCCTCCTCATTTACTGCTTCAAATTACCAACTAGTATACCTATTTTCATCTCTGTCTGATATCAGTATTTATGTCGAGACTGGTCTTGAGACAGTTTATTGGCCTTGGTTTCTATCTTGATTCTTAACACTAAACAAATGGAATTAATGTACGCAATCTCAGTCTGGCGAGTCCTTTCATATAGTATCCACATCATATCAAGTCATGTATCCATCGTGTAGGACCAAACTTCTCTAATGTACCCATTTAAAATTTCTCCGAAAGAATAGAATGGTATGGAATTTGTCTCCAAATTTAAGGCATGATATTTTGATGGCATTATAAGGAAGAAGAAAACACTCAAAAAATAGAACAAAGGAAAACATCCTAGTGGTTTTCCACTCCAGATTTTGTTTTAATTTACGACTGTTCAAATGTTTCATTCCTATTTTTTTTTTTTTTTTTGGGGGGGGGGGTTACCATTGGCATTGTAAATGGAAAATATACACTGATTGTTTTCCATTCCATTATATTTTAGTCCCCAAGGTGTTTGTATGTAAATTCAGCAAAAGACCATAAAATCAATTTGAGTGATTTCTGTGAGTTCATGCTGCATGCGAATTTCAGGTGCTGAACGGTTAAAACTAGTAACTTCTGATTAGATGTGTATACCTCTCAATAAGTGTTCAATTTAAGAATACTATATATGTGTACTACTTAAGTTGGTTGATTAACAATTTTATATTGCAGTGTCCTAGATATACTAGGTTTATAGTAACTTACACTGGTTAGGTAATATATTATGAAATATATATATTCCTTCAATATGATACTGTGGAAAAGCATACAGTATTATTGGTATGCAGTTTATATGTAAGTTTACGAGTTCATTAAGAGATAAGGTTAGTACATTTCTTCAGGTTACAATATGATGCCCACAGTTTTCCTTACCGCTGATACCCGATAGTTGGCGATATTATTAGCAATAGATGTCAACATCCTGAAATGTTTTGCTGACTTGCAAGCTTCTAAGAGAACTCAGAATGTAAGCGGTGGCATTGATTTACAGGGGTAGTAAAGTTGATTTTAATAAAAGCAGAAAAATGAGAGAAACCTATTAATGAAGGTATTGCGAAAATCTATCAAGGAAAAACAGTTATGAAAATTTACAGTTTTAAATTTGTGATGTCACATGTGAGCAGCTCCCCCATGCAAGTTCCAAAAGTCATTTTCTCAGAAAATTGAAAAGATTTTATCTGTGCATTCAATATATCTTCGGAAACATTTTATAAATGCTTCTATGAAAAAAACAAAACATTTAATTATCATGAACTATTCATCAATGGCAATTCACATGGGGAGCTGCTCTCATGTGACTTCATAAAATCAAAACTTTGAAACTTTGTAACTCTGTTATTCTTTGGTGGATTTTTGCCAAAATTTCAATGATATGTTTCTCTTATATTTCTGCTTTTATTAAAACCAACTTGACATCGGGTGGACTTTCTATTTAATGTAGCCAGTCTGTCCTAGATTTCTTGTCTAGTTTATGTTTTTGTTTTTGTGTGGTTGAAGTAGCTGTGCTCTGCAATTGAAAATGATTCCATTCCAACAAAAATGAATGAAACTCATGACTTCATCAAAGTGTAAGAAGTAAGTTAAACAACAGAAATGACTGCAAAATTATAAATCCCATGCCTGTTAAGATGTATATATGAGATACAGGAAATGAATAATGCAGCAAATCAAGTGTACACACATCTTAATCAGTATGACACCTTCAACATCAGCATGCTTATATGCAATAGTGAGAATTGATAGTTGTACACGTGATGGTCTTCTATGATACATTGCATTTGTTTATTTTGTATATATAAGTCATATTTTCACAAGTTTGAAATTTATTATAAATGAATTAAAACAGCCCTGTGAACACCACAGTATTACAGGTGTATAGTAGAGATTGCTAGCAGATTGTTATGCAGTATCAAGATACATTAAATGCACCGAACAGTCTTTGATGTACCTACATAGTTGATAAATTTGGTCATAGACTGTCCTAGAGATGGGAGTTGAGGCCAAATTATGCTGGCCTTGACCTTGGCCTTGGACCGAGTCACGTGTACAAAGTCTATGGAAAAAGTATTTTTCCAACAGCCTCGTGACTTGGAATGGTCGGCCTCAAACCCATCTCTGGACTATTCTTATGTCAGTAATCACGTGCATAACACTCCTACAGGCGTTAGAAGCTGTTTTCTTCATCAATGTAGCAATGTTTAGTACAACTTCAAAGACAAGAATAATTTATTTCTGAATGGAATTATTTTGAATTTTGTTCTTTTAAAATCTTATATGTGTAATTGATATCAAACATCACCTTTTATATACTTCTCTAAGGTTGCCAAATGCTGTTTACTGTATGCCGTAATGGCATTTGTAGTGTAGAACTGGTGAATTTGTGAGAAACAAACAACACTTAAAATGTAGGACTATAGCAGGAATTCTTGGTATTCATGATAACAACTACTTTGTACTTTGTTAATCTTCATTTCTCTTCACCACCAAACCCACGTCCTCCTCAAAATAGTAATTTGTTGTTTCTTTGTTTCAATACCTAACGGTCAAATATCTACGCAACTCTATAGCCTTTGTTACCGACATAAAATTGGATGTATAAGAACAAGCCAAGTTAAATGATATCTCTATTAATTCTTTCAAGCTGTAAAGCGTATTATGCAATTTCTGTACACACTAGCCTCAGCTATCTTTAGAAATATACTGTACCTGGGATAATTGTAGTCTAAGAATAAGGCCCTAAAAAAATTATGTTGCCCTCAAGCGACCGACTGTAAAATGCAAAAAATCGAGGTCACGATTTTTTAAAATTGTTTTTAGCAGACCCAAAATATACAAACTTGCCATTTTGGGGGAAAGTGTCAGATTTGAGTGAAGAATTGACTAAAATTCATATTCAATGGCTTAAAACTGCACTTATATGTGTTTTGCCCATTCAAAAGACCCATAAAAAATATCGGTGAACTCAACGCTCACACAGTTTCATCCTACATATACTTGTATAGTACAGCAGTACGTACATGTGTATTGGTTACCTCCGAGTTTTGCTGTCAAAAAAAAAAAATCGACCAACCGACCAACTTTCACAATTTTCCACTTGAGGGCAACATAACTTTTTATTTTTGGTCTTATACTAGCAGGTGTGCAATTATGATAAAAATAGTAGGTAATTAACTTATACTCCTGGTGCCATATCAGGGAAAACCTGGAAAATGACTTTCCCTCTTTCCAGTCAGGAAAAAGTCTGTGAATTAGAGCAAATCTAGGAAAGATCCGGGTACTTTGTTTGTCCAGTGGTCTGACTGACTTGTCTTGTATGTATACCATGGACACTGGGCGAGAAAAAAATAGTCAAAATAAAAATGGGCCAAACTGATGATCCTGGAAGTTTTAACTTCCATCGGGAAAAAATCAGGGAATTTTGTTTTCATGAAGTGCTGGTAACCCTGCATATTTATTTCATGGGAAACAAGTTTCATGAATATACATGTATGCAATGTGAACATCACCCTTTTTGCAAAATTCTGAATGAAAACAATAGCACAGGAGTGACATGACTACATGTATTAATAATGTGTATTAGTGGAACACATTCAGTTTTCATGGATATTTTTAACAGTGACTTTATGTTTTTGTTTCAAAGTTATCTTTCTAACAAGCAAGTAAGCTTTAGATAAGAGTAGAAAAAATAGCCAGTGTATACACTAAATTACACAAACAGTTCCATAATGTAGTAATGAAATATATTACATTCATAGTCATTATTTACATTAATTTATATACATACATTTTAACGTATATTTTTCATTGTATTAGCTATTGGTATATCATTCCTAGATGGACTAGGATAACTTCGTAGATTAGTCAAGTTCTAAAAAATACAGCTTGAAATTGTGTAAATTTGAAGATCTTGAGAATGTATCAAGCATATGGACAAAGTGTAGACACGCATTAACACCAGACCTGCAATTAGGCACATTGAAATGATATATTGAATTATTTAGTGTATTGGCTCTGAAATTTATCAGCAGGAAAAAAATGTGGTAAAATGTGTCTTCACATTTTTCTTGGAGAGCCAAGGAATCGGTATACAGTGTTTTAAGTGAATTGTTATTTTTTGTGAAGTGATTTTATTAAATTTGCCTTTATGATGCGTGAAGAGTCTCGAGTGTATTTCATTGGATGTACTGTTAAAATCGAGTGATAAATGATTTGTTGTTGTTGTAGGGATATAATTGTAGTGTTGATTGACAGGAATAGAAGTCATTTTGGTAGGAAAGTGGTGACATATCTTATGGATGTGTGTATCGTGGTTTGAAGGGAGAAGGAGCCAGTGACTAACAGGCATAAGTTTAAAAAAAATGACATTGTGAGAATTATGGGACATGGTGATAAAGACAGCTTAAATAAGGGGTACTGTATGATACTCACCCTCAGCAAGGCCCTACAAATTAGTTAATTTGTGTTTATTTTACGTCTTTGCAAGTTTTATCCCGGGATAAAACTTGCAGAAACAGCTATAGAGGGAGGAGCTTATCGATTCAAACAGTGACCACTGCGCGACTAACAAACATCAGGTGGCATGCATCGGTCAAGCATGGTCAGCTCCAGACCTGTGCACATGCGATCTGATTGGTTGGCAAGAACTCAAATTTGTTCTTAACTTATGCCTGTTAGTTGCTGGCTCCTTCTCCCTTTAAATGTTAGCTCCACTCCACTATCATTGTAAGTGTGTGTGTGTGTGTGTGTGTGTGTGTGTGTGTGTGTGTGTGTGTGTGTGTGTGTGTGTGTGTGTGTGTGTGTGTGTGTGTGTGTGTGTGTGTGTGTGTGTGTGTGTGTGTGTGTGTGTGTGTGTGTGTGTGTGTGTGTGTGTGTGTGTGTGTGTGTGTGTGTGTGTGTGTGTGAGGGTGCGTGTGGGTGTGTGTGTGTGTGGGGGGGGGGGGTGGGGGGGTCTGAGCTTGTTGACTCGTCGAAAGTCGGTTCACGGAGGATTTCTGTCGGGCACACACCGGGTAGGCATTCACTCCCTCTCCTCCATAACTTGGAAAAAAGTTCTAGCGACACCTCTGCACCCCCCCCCCCCCGTCAGAAGAAAGTATGCAGTATCTCTGAATAAAATCAAGAATTAAATATGAAATACATTACGCACATAACTTGCAATTGCGACGAAGGTCGAAAGTACGTTCACACACATCCTGTGTATTGGTGTGTACGTTCAGCACACATCCTGTGGTAATTACACATCTGTGTAATTATCACATAATTGGATGGACTTTTTAAAGACTATTACTGGCAAAACCTCTCCATTTCCTCCTCTCTCGTCTCTTTCTTCTTCTTCCTCCTCCTCCTCGTGTTAGTCCTCCTAGACTACTATACGACTATACTACTAATACTTCTACTCGTCATCGTAACCACCTTCAATATCATGATTACCACCACCATTACCATCACCACCAACATTGCTACCACCACCACCACTACCATCATAACCATAACCATCATATCATCATCATCATCATCATCATCATCATCATCATCATCATCATCATCATCATCATCATCGTCATCATCATCCTCATCATCATCACCACAACCATCATCACCATCACCACCGCCACCCTCACCACCACCATCATCATCAACATCACTACCATCATAAAATTAAGCATCCTCCTCCTCCTCCTCCTCCTGCTCCTCATCATCATCATCATGATCATGACCACCATCATCACCATCACCACCATCACCACCATAACCATCATCATCATCATCATCATCATCATCATCATCATCATCATCATCATCATCATCATCATCATCATCATCATCATCTCCTTTATCCACCCCTTTATCCACCGCCACCACCACCACCATCACTATCATCATCGGACGGATGCGCATCATTTCATGATCCCAAACCAATTTGAACATTAATATTTCGATAAAAACTAAATGCTGTTGTGCAAACATGGGAGATTCAGTGCACGTGGTTAGTGTAAGTGTGTAGCATAATGGGAAACGTGCCATTTTGGTTTGTTTACTATTTGGTCGGTTTGTTTTATTTTCGTCATTCTCAGCTTGTGTAGTGGGAAATTATGCGCTCTATCATTACACATGGATCAACACGTCGACCTCTTTAATAATTGTACCAGGGAATTGGACCGTTTGATACCCCCCCCCCCCTATCCACCGAGGATGCAGATGCTTCAATAAATACGGACGTCTCGGGTCTCTTCAAGTTGAAGTCCATTTACGGTTAGCTCCCTACACCACGTGGGAACCACGCCCCCTAATGGGGAGAGTGGTAACCCGACCTCATCAATTCAGTGGCCCGCTCTCATGGCTTTGCCATGCGTGGTATTCCTGGCGTTTGCCTAGACTCCGTACGCCAGACACCAAACTAAAGCAGGTGCAACTGATACGATTACGGGCTTTTAAGGGGTTCCGCAGCGGTTGTGATACAGAACTCGCTTCATAAAAAAAAATGTTGTCAGTGAGGTCGTAGCAGCGTGAATAATTTTTCTTGATACATTCCTCTTGATATTTTCGTTATTATGATTAAATATAATTATACAGTAATACAGTAGAAAGAAATGGGTTGACTTCAAACTGGATTTACCTGCAAAAAGCTACAAGAAAAAAGGAAAAATGGGACAGGTTTTGAATCAAAATTAATATTTTACAGTAAACAAATTGTACATGTAGTAACATTTAATAGTCCCAAAATGGCGATTAGATGTACATAATTTTGTCAAATTCATTCCCGCCTTTCTCCCATCTTTATAAATTTAAACGTTTTCAACTGTTTAATTTGGTTCGGCCATAGTAGCTCCATGGTTCGACGTTGCGGGAAATGCGTTTCTCTTTTAATTTTAGTGTGTGTGTATGTGTGTGTGTTTGATCGTTTGTATGTCTGCGTAAATGTAACTCCAGTGTAAAATCCACACGATGATACTAAATAGAATCTGTACCGCACATGAAAACGGAGCATATACTTCAGGCAGTTAATTGCTATCTTTTATTTAAAATATGACACAAATTTGGTTATGTCAACATTTACCGTTCACGCGGCTTCCCAGTTAGAGTTGACTTTGAAATATATTAAAAACTAACGTTAATAAAGGATTGAAGAATAAATCTTTGAATGTATGAAAATAAAAATTCAGATTACATTGACCGAGAAGAAAGCGGCGTATTCACATTGTGTTGAACGGTGTGAGGCACGTGAAATACGTGACTGGGTTTAAAGGGTAATGACCTTATTGGGAGCAGTATAAGGGAAAGTCCACCATGACGTCAAGTTAGTTTTAATAAAAGCAGAAAAATGAGAGAAACATATTAATGAAAGTTCGGAGAAAATCCATCAAAGAATAACAAAGTTATGAATCTTTAAAGTTTTAAATTTGTGACGTCAGATGCGAACACCTCCTCCATTATATTGGTCACGTACTATAAATTCCATAAAGTGTCATTTTCTCAGAAAATTGAAAATGATTTTATCTGCGCATTCAATATATTTTCAGAAAAAATTATGTCTATGAAAAACAATCAATTATCATGACCCATTAAAAAATAGCAATTTATGAGCTGCTCGCATGTGACGGCACAAAATTAAAACTTTAAAAATTCATAACTCTGCCATTCTTTTGATGGATTTTTCGCCAAACCTTTATTAATAGGGTTCTCTCATTTTTCCGCCTTTATTAAAACCAATTTGACATCAGGGTACTTCCTGCTTGAAGAATCAACTGAGTTGAAATACAGTGTACATACCAATATACACTAAGCGGAGTGTATATCCTGGTTGGAAAGAATTTGTTTACAAGAGGAAAAACAGGCATGACTATACCAGTTCTGAATTAAAATGTGAATCTGACAGAAACAGAACCCACAAAAATCAGCAATTTGCCTGTGATGGTTAAAAAAAGAAAAAAAAATCAATTTTCACCAACAAAACCAACTAAAAATAAATGAACTTGTGGTCTGAATGAATACATCAGTCATTTGTTCATCTCCAGACTCGTCCTCTCCGCCAATTCATAGATACGTTACAATTATTATTAGTTACAGGTTCTTTATCGTGTGTTCGAAATACATGTATAGATACAATTTGTGATTGGTTCACGCCTAGACAGCGGACCTTTAACGAGAAATGTCACGTGCACCGGATAATTCCCACCAGTTACCAGACGTGCATGCTGTGCATGCGGAGAGGGAGAATGGGGTGAGAGATGGGAGGATGAACATGCGGGAATAATAATAATAATGATGATGATAATAATAATAATGATGATAATAATAATAATAATAATAATAATAATAATAATAATAATAATAATGATGATAATAATAATAATGATGATGATGATGATGATGATGATAATAATAAAATTAATAATTAATATTATATAATAATAATAATAATAATAATAATAATAATATAAGTAACAATAATAATCATAATAATAATAATCATAATGAATGATGATGATGATGATGATCATGATGATGTATGATTGATGATGATAGGAAGGAGGAGGAGGAGGAGGAGGAGGAGGAGTGAGGAGGGAGGGGAGGAGGAGGAGGAGAGCGAGGAGGAGGCAGCCAGGGTGTAGGATAAAATATGTTTAATGTATTTCCCGCCTGGGTGGGAAATACCTGAATTTACCGGTTAATAGCCAACCCTGACTTAATACACTAATCTATTAAAGTTTAGGGATTTGGCCCATGCTAACTTTCCGTTTCATCTGAAAGATATTACCCGCCCCCCTCCCCCCCCCCCCCCGGCTGCGGAAGAAAATAGTGCACGTATATTGCCACACCGAAAGGTTTTGTCAAACTTTGGGGATTTGCATCACAGACATATTCTGTGTTTAAGAAGCATCCATAACTGAGTTATCACATCGGATCTGCTCCTGAGATGTGTTACTTATTTTTTAATGCACATTATTACCTTGAAAGAATTGAAGTCAAATCAAAACAATAAATTGAATGAAATGAAGTCAATGGTTTCATCGTTTGTCTTAATATAAATATGCATGTTTCTCTCAAGTTACCACCGTGACAATAAACATATTACAAGACTTATTTTATGCAATTTAAGTGTAAAGTGGGGTCCATTTTTACCCCTGTCATATTAACCCTTCAACTGATGTTCAAGGTTATTAGCTAATAGCCAGTCACGTCAACATGTGTTTCTGCTATATTCCTTTCCTCGACCTAGTTGCCAGCTAGTTATTTAAGTCGTATACGAATACCTCTTTACCATTCCAGGGGCGGGCCACAGTAAGGGGGAACTCGAAGTCGTGATATAGAGTTCATGTACTGTTCCGTAAACATGAAGGTTGTAGCTATGAAGGTATGCATGTTTCAAACATCAAACGTTCTGACAGTGCAATACCATGGACCTACAATTAGATATACATATTATTTATAGAAATGTGTTCGTCCGTGGCAGTCTTCCAACTAAAATGTTGTATGTATCCTTATATCGTCAATTAACCCGTTGGCTACGGGAACTTGATGTGCCCCGTATTGTCTGAATGGGATTTTTAGAATATCGGAGGCAAGGGGTTAAGCAATTATAGATGGTCTTGGTGGATAATGTTGATGTAAAAAGTCGGAAGATAATTATTTTATGCAGACATATGGAGTGGAACAAATTTATTGGTCCGTTGTCGATAAAAGAATCACCCAATATGATAGTTTTCAGTATTTTAACACAATTGAATATATAAATATAAAAACGACCCAAGTCCATTTTGAAAATTTGTTTTATTGTCCCATATGAAACCAATGAAACCACAGTTTACATTTCTAGTCAACCAAAGCACTAGTGTATCATCACTAGATATCTAGAATTGTATGCTAGAAATTTGGTTAACTGGCGTTGTCATCTTCGGTTTCATATGGGAGAATAAAGACAAATTTCCAAAATGGACTTGGGTCATTTTTATATTCAGATACTCAATTGAGAAATACTGTTTTAAAAATTTATGAATTATTACATAATTTTTTTTATTTACTTAAAGAGAGAGATATTTCATTCAGCCATGACAGCAGTCCCTTAAGATCCCTTTGCGCTGTTTCTACTGGTCACGTATGCAGACATCACTTTTTTGGTAAAAGCAGAATTCTCTCACACGATTGCGCAAAAATCAAAACATCTTAATCAAACTATTTCCAGAACATTTTACTTTATATATTATGAGATTCACTCAATTTACAATATCCATACATCAAATAATTAACAAAAAAAATATGTCATTTAATTAGTACCATTCAATGAAGATTCACGATTTTCAGACATTTCTGAGGCAGTGAGACTTCATAATTATCTTACAATCGGCATTTGAGATTGTATTCCTGATTTGCACAACACGGCCGTTTTATGCTCAGATTTGATTCACCTAAAGAGAAATAAACAAATCCACAGTGTAAAATCTTAGGTTTATGCGTCCCATATCTTGGCCGTTCATTCAAGTTGTATGTGTGTCACGGCATAGGCTAGATTCCAGACGCCGCGCCGGTGTTCAGCTTTAGCCTAAATTGCTTAATTGGTAGGCTGTTTGTGCCGCAGCAATGATGCTCGGCAAGGGTCCGAGTTCACTGGTATGAGTTTCTGATCTAGTAAGCTTTGATCAGCGGGTATTCAGTTTCCGCAAGATAATAAACAAATCGTGTATGTTGCTGTAAAAATTTTTCTAAAAGTTAAAAAGTTTAAAATTGTCGCTACACAAATTTGAATTTTAACGAGCCTTATTTTAAAGAAAACTGATTTTCAGGCCAT
>JZLH01S0063775.1:4488-18266 GCA_001188425.1 Eucidaris tribuloides | reverse complement strand
ATGCTGTTACTTTATTCATGATTCCACCCACCCATCAAAAAAATGACTGCCTCTGCCATGATCATTTGATATTCATTGAGTTGAGTACTATTGCGATTGGAGTAGGCGTTTCATTGGTTATTGGTTAGACCAAATCTTGAAACGGCACATAAGCCACAGAGGAAAATTCAATCAACTGAGTCTTCAGCACTACTTCTGTACTGTAATTGCTTCTGTGAAGTTGTTTTATTTCCTCCATTTGCACTTCTCGTCACCACGTTTTGATGGTTTCTTTTCCAGCCCCAGCCCGGAGGGTTTTCAGCTGTTTTTGCATTTGTTGGAAAGAGAAGAAAAACACAATTTGCACAGAAATTGCTAATGGTCTTCCAGAAAGTGAAATAGGTACTGCAGTATCATGAGAAATGTAGTCCAATAGAATAAAACATTGTATTTGTCACAGCTAGCAATTGATGAGAACTTCAACCAAAAATTGGGTTCTGTGCCGAGGCAGCACTTTTAGCAGGTGGTGTTCCTATGTTTTCTGGGGGTTTTCGGGAAGAGAGAAAGGGCGAAAAGAATAAAACTTTTGTTTCATGCAATCTCAGTCTTTCCCAATCTGCTGAAAAAAAATGATTGGAACATGATGTCACTCCTTTAAAAATAGCACTACAAAGTCACAAACTAATGCAACCTGACAGACTGGTCGGCATTTCCTTATTGACACTCTGAACTTCCACGTCTGTAATCAATGTAGTTGACCTCCAGAATGATTAATTTTTGCCCCCCTCCATTTATTCCTCCTTAGAAAATTCTTCCTGGTTTTAATTTCCTGTGTGTGAAAACAATGGACTTTGCTGTGTCACTGAAATGATTCTCCTATTCCCAGCCCATGGTGTCCCTCGTTGACCATTATAAGTGAACGCTGAACAAACTTAGTAGGCCTAATCTAGTTTTAATCGGTGTTCTAGCTTATGTTTTGGGGGAGGGGCAGCGATAGTGTTAGGGATTGAACTGACCCAGTATTTTCTGAACTAGATCTGTCAATGTTCTGCAGGTATTTACTGGACTCGGTGCTTTAAAGTCCTTGCCAATTTTCAACAAATTCTAGCTCCACAAATGTTAAACAAAATCTTTTCAGACGTTTTAGGTTCCCTGAAGATCTCATCTGTTCTTTTAAAACAAACTATTGTATCCTTTAGCCTACCCCCAGTATGTATTCTGACCTGTTTAGCAGTCCATGAAGTGATTTACAGAAATTGCAAACCCTGCCCCTGCCCCTCCCACCCCCTCCCACTTGCCATCTCAAGCAGTAAATTTGGAAATGCAAACCACATGCTGCCACATGGGAATACCATGTCCTGGTAAGGTCAATATTGGTGGATGTTGACTCTTCCATGTAGGGATTTGATGGTTGTGGCAAAATCTACAAGGTGATTAATCCAGAACTACTCTTTTATGTGAATGAAATGTTTCCTGGTATAAAAAACCCACACATCCAAATCACTGCTTCTATCAGTGTTGCCACAAACAGTTTCTGAAAGTATGTCACATTTAAAAGGTGTTCACTTTGGGGAATGATTGAAAATTGATATCCTGTTTGTTTTAAATGTTGTTTGTCCATACAGTGAAATACTGTTTTTGTTTTCTGTTCGTCTGGATGAAATTGTTTATCCCGTCCATAGATCTATGAGAAATTGTTTAGGTCACACTGTCCTAATTTTTAACCTGTCTGCTGGCTTTCCGATAGGGATGGTACTTGGACGGCTTGGGACGCATCACCATGACTGAGGATGTTTTGTGATGTCTGGCATGAATATACAGACATAATAAAGTTTATAAACACCTGTAGGCTGTAAGGGGAGCATCATGGTGTGGAGAAATTCATGAAGCAGAGCCAGAAAAAACAGGAAAAAAGCCCAGAAGCACCTCCACTTTTCCTTATGTCAGAAGTATTTTGATTCTGTCAATCAAACTGGGTGTTTGACCAGATTATGGTTCTATACTTTCACTTCATAAACATGCACCTGTATAAAAGCTTTTTTTCTGCATGATTACCATCCTAAATACCTCACCGTAATGTTTTTCAGCATAAATTGTTTGTTTAAAATGTGTGGAAAGTTAGGTTTTTTTAGGGTCAGTGTGCAGTGGACTGCAGGCCCTAATGCATGACCAACAAAGCTGAAGACCACATCCTCGACTTGCGTGACTAAAGTGCCAAATATGTGGATGTAAACAATCTAAGTATGTTAATAATCTTTTTGTAGGGGGTGACAAAGTAACCTTCAGCACCTTTTATCCTGGTATGAACTCAATTTTCTAACGAAATATGAGTGGCATGAATGGATGGCAATAAAGATAGAGACCAAGCCTTTTTTTATTAGTCTATTAGGCCTATGTACTCAAGTACATAGTTAGGAGAATGAGCTTACTGAAGGAACATAAGACAGTTGATGTCGTCACAATTGACCTGCCTACGTAGTAGTTAATTACCATCAATTAAGAGGGGAGGTCACAAAATTGATAGGATCTGTTGGTGAATCACTGTTTGGGCCCTGTTTGACCCCCTTGCCAAGCTTGCAAGCATTCAGCCGAGAACAGCTCAGTAAAATTCATGCAAGAATTGGCATCTTATTAAGTCAAAAGCCAGCGATCTTCAACACCTCGCCAATTAGATGACCACGGTTCCGCCGTGACCGAGCCTTCCGCGCCACATCCCGACGATTTGGCGCTGGCTTTGCAGCACGCGAGAGTTGCAGAGAATGGCGGCTTACAACGCCCGGTTGATTTCACGCAACAAGTGGCTGGTTTCAGGCCTTACTTGATTGCCTCCCCATACATACATCCAGCATAGTGAAGAGAATACACCGAGCCGTTTGACTGAGCATGGCGTAAAGACGTCACAATCTGACTACTTCCACTAATTGGTACAAATCTCATGTTTTAATCGGAAGAGGTTGTAGATTGTTTGGTTGTAATAAAGGTAACATGAAGATAGTTCCCCCTCTTCCCAAAGTTTTATGATCACATGTATAGATTTTTCTGTAGAGTGAATACAGGTTAACATAATTATCACACACTGTAGGTCACACCTACCCCCCCCCCCAAAAAAAATAAAAAATAAAAAATGGTATTAAGAACAACTGCATCAGATGAGCTGTGCAAATGTCACGTATATTTGTTTTAAATAATAAAAAAAATGTTCAAAGTACGTCTATTTGGTTTTATGTCATATCCAAACAAGGCTAACAAATTCTGTATTTGGACAAATGACATTTTCTTTCTTGCTAGTTTCCAACACAAGTTACAAACTCATCTTAGTGCATTTTTCTGTGAATCAAAAGGTCAATTGTGATTGATGGATGATGTTGCAAGCTCTGTTTGTGGGAAATCAAAAATGATGAATTGCACTTGGGCTCCATGTATGCATGAGGCCTCACGAAGATGATGGGCATTTATTCTACACACCAACTATCTCGGTATCCCCTAAAGAAAAAGAGAATAAAATCTTTGGAAATTGTACTTTGATGGTACACTTATTCCCCTGAGGATGATACTGAGTTGATCTTTGGCAGATTTTTTATAGGAGCGTAAATCTTGGGATCAAATATCGTGACACTTTCATGAATGTAGAGGGTTTGAAATTATGGCAGGAAATGGTGCAAGTTAATATTGACAGAAAACGGAATTGCATTGGACTTTTGTCTGGGGCGGGTGTGACAGAACCTGATGGTATTCTTATCGTGTACACAGTGCAGTCATCATTATCTCATTCTGTAGGCAATAGAGTAATATCTTTGAAATGTTACACTAAAGTGATAAATCATTGGTTGTCAGAATGTATTCAATTGTGACATTTCCATTTTTCATGTTTCAGTTTACTTACTGCAGAAAAAAACTCCAAAGCTGCCAATCTTATTCAGTAGGAGGTGTCATGAAAACTTACTGATCTTTCCATACCTGACACATAATTTTGATTTTCTCGTGATTACTGAAAATGTTTTGCCTGCTTTAAAATATGTAATTAGGCATTATTTCCTTTAATTGCTCTTTGAAATTTCTTTGACTAAACGTGTGATTGTTCGCAGCTTTGAAAATGTTGCAGATAAGACACTCCATCTCGAAACCTTATGACAAAATGAAGCAAACTTTATTGAACCAAGTACATTCCGATATAATGATGCCCGGGATTGCCCGCATCCGCAAGCCTGTATTCTCCCCGTTTATGATACCCACATCTCTTCACCCTGTGCTTTTCCTTCCAAAATCATTATTTAACCCCCCCCAGAAGCCATTCGCAATGTTGATCTACTGTGTTAGTGGTGTTTCGGGATACTGGGTTTCAATGGGTTAATTTGCAGTATTGCACCCATCCCTTGTCTGGGCATGTCGTTTTATGTCCCAGACTGTTGCCATAATCCTTGCATTGTCACGTACCAGTCTAGGGGCCCCTGTCTAGTGATTTGCTGTGCTTCACTACAGTCTATTCTTCACATAAAAGCCTTACATCAAACCTCAGATTATGTTCGCTTGACAAAAAGCAGAAAATGTGTTCATGCATGTTTTGTCGTTAGTCGGGAGACTAACAACCTCCACGAAGGCATGGATACATATTGTGTTTCCTTTTGAATATAAATCTTGTGTGAAACATTTCCTTTGTATTCAGTGAGCAAAATATCTCCTGAATTATTCTTCGGGTCTTTGGAAGAAGGTGGATGATTTTAGAAGCAATTACAAGATGCCGATATAAATGGCTGTTTTGTGTCGCGGAATGGCCGAGTACCTAAACATTGATTATCTTTACAATAGTATCTGGCATCACTTTAAAGGTTTTGCACATCTCTGTCTGAATAGGGAAAGTATGTAGGTATGTGTCCATTCTGTCCGAAGGCTGTCAGAATTTTTATAGCCAAATGCACCCGAGTTGAATGCTCACTGGTCAAACCTCGGAATTGCATAAAGATAAGAATGAATGATGAGCTCTTTGTGGAAGACCCAGGTTTGATCAAGGTGAACTAATATCTTTAGACAAACTTCATAACTATGTCAAACATGCCCCTCGTGTTATTCTTGGATGAAGATACCATTCAGCAAAACAAACAAAGTGAACAAATGAGTTTGATCATGCCTGTCCATTTTTTTCCAGCCATGTGTAATCTGTTGGAGATGATAATAACTGATGGTAATCTTTTGTTGCATTGAAGCATTTCCAATGAGAAGCGGCTGGGCCAGCGGCTGGGCCAGCGGCTGGGCCAGCGGCAGGTCTGGGGCTATATTTCTGTTCACCAACTTTTGCAGTCTTCCATTTCACAGGGGGCTACTCCAGGGCATGGACCCCCTTTTGCGTGACGTTCGTCTGTCTGTGTCTCAGCATGGACCTACAACGTACATTAGGTCCATGGTCTCAGTGCAGAGCTATCAAATTATCAGTAGCTGCTCTCAGCGCTATTCCGAAATTTCGCTGCAGGATATTTTAAGAGTGTGATTACGTTCCAGTCTGTGCTCTTGTAGCCACCAGGGCCCCTCCCTATGCCCCCTCCCGATGCCCCTTGTCCTATCCTCTGCATAACCCTTCAGTTGAACCATGTCGATTTACTGTACCAAAATGGAATATTCTTTCAATTGCCTGAGGTCGGTAATCATAACGTGTCCATAAAAAAAGTAATTGGGGCTCCACTTGTTATCTTGTGGCTTTACGTCATGGAAGAAATAACATGGTAAAATCATTTGGATTTTCAATTTCATGTCTGTGATTCTCAATATGATGAATATGATGGAACACAGGACACAAAAGGGATACCACTAAATGCCTAAATATTTTTGAAACTTTGTTCCAACTGTTTACATGTTTTTGGTTTTTGGATGCTGAAGTTAAATTCATGGAGAACTTACTAATGCTAAATATTAGTATACCCTTCCCAGTTCAAATAAGTTCTACTATAAACTGAGCTGGAATGCATAAACTACTTTCACACATGTACCGACTGTGTACTGTTCAAATTTATACAGCATCATCCACTAGGGAGTGGACTCTACAGTAGATACAGGCTTTTTGGGATTGCGAAGCGATTTAAAAACTTCATCCGTCAATCGAAATCCTCCACTGTACATTTTCTTTTCATTTTGAAGGCTGAACCAAGAAAACTTTGGTGCTGACCCCAGACAACTTTGGGGGTAGAAACGGGGGTAAACATTAGAGAGTTTGCTAGGCTTTGCAGTGAAAACTGAAGGTAAACTGTGTCTATGTTGTGATAACATGGAGCAGGGAGCAGGTCGCTTACAGAGAAATACAGGAACTGTTTATATATTCAGTGTTGAGATGTGACCCTGTAGTCCCACTAGTATCTCCAAACATGAACTGCCCCAGAAAGGTGACATTAACTCACATATTTTGCAGATAAGAAGAGTGGAGTTCAAAGGTAGTTCCTAGTTGAAAGGAGCGTTTTGCAGACAGTTTCATTCATACATCAGTGAAAAACTGCTATTAGAAAGTGTTACCTCTTTTCCTCAAGTTTTCCATTTGAAATGGGATGGATCAGTAATAATACAGCAGTAGTCAGTATCTGGCTTTTGCTGCTGATATAAATTTATTTTGATCTTATGAAGGACATTGCGTATTGCAGTACAAGTATATTAGTTCAGCGAAATATATTTATATGAGATGCTTCATGCACTGTCGCTGTGTTACCGTCCCATCCTTGGTGTCCGCTGATAAGATGCTGTATGATATATCTTGGAATGTGTGCAGTGCATGTAAGCATATTGGGTTATATCTGCATAAATAACTGCCGGCTATACATCGATAATAACTAGGCCCAAATATTGCAACTATCATTTTTTGTCCTTGATCAGCGGCAGTCTCCAATATGATTTTGGTTTATACTCTTAATGAGAACAAGATATCCTGCATGCTGCAATAAAAAATGATTAACCGTCATTTTGACGACTCGAATCTGACTGTATTTAATTTATTACATGTGATAGGTTTAGTGACTAGTTTACACAAGTCCCCCAGAGATCATTCCTGGGACCATAGCTCGGATAGCTCGTGACCACTACTGGTCATTTGGAGTTCGGACAGGACGAACAAGTTCCTCGTGTTGAGTCGATTTGGCCGTAGGGGTGCTCGTGGAGAATTTTGTGGGTTTTGGCCCAGGGGAAACGGACCGGGGTCTTCTTGCCTTGCCTGACCGAGACTGACAGCGATATCCCCTGCCTGGGGAGTGAACCAAAATAGATGACTGGAAATGCAACAAGGAAACAGTTTTGCAGATGGAGGGAGGATAACATTTCATTTTCACCCTTTAAAGGGAAGCGGCAGGTTTGGAAACAATCAACAATTCAACTTAAAATGACTCCAGATTAAAGGTTTTTTCGCCCCGTGTTTGTGCATAGTGTATTTCGGTTGTATTTGGGAAATTTTGCATAGAGCAGCATTATTTCTGAGCGTATCATGTATTTTTCCTTCCTGTTTCATGCTATTAATTGAGGAAAAAAGGAAGAGTGGAAAAATGAAGTCTGTATTCCCACGATTGGTGTTCATAGAGCAAGCGAGTCATCTTCTCTTCGTGCAAAGATGTTAACAAATTAGCCAAAGTGTAGTGGTTTTTAGGTAGCAGCTGCTCGTCTCATTCAGAATGTCAGCATTGATATCACATTTGATATCTTGTTAAATTTATCTAATGCTGTTGATTGTGTGGAACAGGGGGTACACATGTTCAAGGCTAGCTTAAAGAACATCACCGCCAATTGTTCCTTCCCCTTTTTTCACTTCCCAACCCCTTCCCACGCACATTCGTGACAGTTTATCATCAATAGTATCTGGACATCTGTAATTCATTAGAAAAAAGGTGGTGATCTTGGATACGGGATTTGTGCGCAAAGTAAACAGACATGAAGTTCAATAAAACTTGCATGAAAGTGCAAATTTAATCAATTTGCTGCCAAGTAACTTGCTCATTACTAGACTACTGCATTACACTCTGATAGAGATACAGTCCTGTTGATGCTAGTTTTAGTGGCATAGCTCAGATTTTAGCAGGATGGGGGTGTTCCAAACTCTAAAAAGTAGTAAATTACAGTATCATTTTTATCTCTTCCTCTTGACTATGGCAAATTCTGCTTGTTAGTGATGCCAAATATACTTGGAGTTAGTACTACTCCCAGTGCAGATATCACTTAGAGATAGGATGAAACTTCTGAATGGCACACATGCACCAAGGAGGTATTCCGCACTCCATGCCTTTTGCTTGCACTACCACCCATTGTGGCAAAGAGGCCAAAAAGTGTAAATTGCAGAGATGCTGCCATTCTTATCAGATCTGTATCTTCAATCGGCTTTTGTCCTAATCCTTCCAGGCTGCATACTTTGGGTATTGAATCTTGAGGGGATAAGCAGGAGATTGTTTTGTCTAGATGATATTGATGTGTTGGAGTGACACCAAATCCAGTCCAGTAGTCATATTCTCAAATTCGCCTTTCATGCCGCTAGCACTGAATCAGTTGAGTGGTGTTCATCTTGGAGTGTCACTCTCCATAGTGTAGAATGATTGTCACTGATACTCAAAATCGTATTGAGATGTGATCTTAAAGAAATAATGAAAACTTGGTTTGAATTTGCAAAATGCCAAACAAATCAATTACTGCTTAATTAAATTGTTCATTTTAGGATTCCGTTTTGGGAATTGTGAGCAGTTATCTGCCTGAATCGTGGCACAGGCTGTCAATTTCTCTCCAAATGAAGTTGACATGAAAAAATGAATAAAATGTCAATCTAAACAATCCCTAGAGATCCCAATCCCAACAGAACTTAGCTTTGTGCTGCCGTGACTGCCCTGTTGCGTGTATTGGTAGCCATCCAGCTGACATCAAGCCAAGTGGGCACTCTTGTACAGCGGTTGTTTCCCCCAACAAACTGTTTATGTATTCTCAAGTGCCCGTCCTCATTTCTGCCGGATGTTTTCTGACAGTAATGAGCAGGAGGAAGGATCTACCAGGCTTGAATGTTTATGGCAAACTTAAAAAAAATTGCAGTTGCATCTTGTAACACCATGCAACCCTAAGCATCCCTCCCCACCCCTCTCAAATATTTTAAAGTGATTTTTATGTGGTGGTCTAGTGCTACGGATGTCCGATAGTGCAGTAAGTGTCATTGAAGTCCGACTTTGTTCCTGTTGGAATCAGTGATTGTGGGTTATACATGGTGCCAATCGATCTATATGATTTCCTGAAAGGATTATAAACATTGGAAAGAAAAAAAGTGTCTAATGGTGGCGATTGTCATCTGAAGTATTGGGTGTTCGATGTCAATGACTCCATTAACTCCCTGTTTATGATTTCATTCTTGTCAAAGATTGTCCAAAAGGTGGTCCGAGGGTGAGAGTATTGTAAATGACCCGAGATAAAGCCATTTAATGTACCCCATTTATTAAATTCAACATTATGAACATTATGATCATCCAATTTGCAAGGTGTACATAATATTTTTGTTAGTGTGTAATGAGAATGCCACAGTGTCCTCAAATGAGAGGTATTATACCCCTCTAAAATGGGATTATTTTAATGGCATTCTTTACTCCAAAGAATTTGGTACCTTTCAAGGAGCGGAAGCTGACAAAAATGATAAAACTGCTGAAATTGACCAGGTATTGTCCACTTGACCCCTTGAACTAACTCGTGAAATAAACATGTTTTTATATGGATATTATTACCATAATGGATGAATTCAATGGAAGACCAGAGCAGAATTACCTGAACAAAAACATACATTTAGTGATGTGAACAAAACCAATCTCATACAGTGTTCCATTGTAATTGTTGTTGAGGACGGACATAAAATCTCTCAATTCATTGAATAATTTTCATCAAAAAGGTACAATTTCACCTTCATAAATTATGTCTTTGATTTCTAATTACTTGAATTGGTAAGTGAGATCCAAAGATTACATCCATGTATATTGGGCTTAATCATGTTAATGGAAATGGGGTCAACCTTTTAAATTGTGGACATACAGTGTATGCCAAAATTCAGAGTTGTATACTTTCTGTATTTTTTCCCAAAGATCCCAATTTCAAAGATGAATTAGGAAATGTGCTTCATAAGTACAGTCTGTATTCAAAGTACAATTATGTATGATGAATGCATGCTGCTAAATCATTTCATGACCTTTGTGACACCTTTCTTTCTGTAAACAACTCTCAGAAGCCAACAGAAGACTTGCTACATTGCCCTCAAATCTGAGTCTAATGTCTCCAGCTAGCAATTCTTGGCCTTGATCAATCTCAATTTTGGTTTTCAAATTGCTGTTCTCTGGTAACATGCATGAACAGATACATATGTGTTAATTTATGTAGTAGGCCTATTTCATTTACAAGAGGTTGATTTGATCTGCATGATGAATTTAGATGTTAACATTATTATGGCTTCACTGTCTTAACTTGTTCTGCATCACATCACCTACTCCAAAGGTTTACTGAAATTAATGGTACATAGAATAAATGTATCATGAACACTGTTATATGAATTACAAATGTTATCATAGAAACACTAATTATATGGATTGATTAATGATAATTAACTTTATGCAAGTGCGAAAACACTTTGTAGCTGCGATTTCAATGAGTCAGACCTACGTGAATTGCCCAAAGTGCAAAAGGCAACATAGTCATTGTGTTTTCAATAGGACAACAAGTGAAAAGAAACCTTATTGCGCTGATGATGTCTTAACCACATTCAACAAATGATATCCAAAACAGTGCTACCCAAAGAAGATTCTTTTAAAAAAGCAAAACAGGGTATTTTTACACAATTTCTTTGGTTTCTTCACTAGAAGCTGCTTCCCTACATACTATTTCCTACGTTTGTTTACACCGAACACACAAACCATGTGGTCAACACGTAACCACTGTTCAAGTGGACAAACTGGAGAAAGGAAGACGTCTCAAAGAATGCTATCAATGAGGGTGTTTTTCCTTCCCCATTGACCCCACAAAAACCCGAAAACAAATGTCTAGAGGTGTCCTGGCAAGCGGCTTAACGCCAATGGCCACTCTAACACCCCATGATTGCCCAAACTTTATTTATTTCATTGTCTGAAGTGTTACCCCCTTTTACCACCTCACCCCAGGGAAGAGAAAACTCACACTTGTACAATTGTTTTTCAGTAAAGACTTTCTAGCGGCCAGTTAAATGGTGGAGGAAATGGCTTATGTAAATATGATACACAATATACAATTTGGAGGGTGTGTTTGGTAGATACTTTTCTCACCGAATAAAGGTGGATCTTTTAGTTTGGCGTTGGAGGGGGCAATGTTCTGATCTGTCCAAGTTTGGAACTGTTTGACATGTATTTTGAGGTGAATAGTGGAATAATGCAGGTTTGAGGAAAAAACGGCTACTTTTATCCATACGCACGCACTTAGGCACTGATAAAGTAATACCCCTCAGCCCCTTCACATCATTACTCACTTTTGAAAGTTTTGACAGTTTTTCTAATGTTTTTATTGTACACCCAGAAGATGACTGAACAGAAATGCAATTCAAAAGAGTTATTAAACAATTTTCCCCCTTTATTTCTTTGTATTGTATCCAACTTTATCTCAATTTCCTGTTCCTAACCACAGCATATATCATATCAGTGAATTAGAGAGATCAAACTTTTCTAAAGCACTGGAACTGTCTGTGCTGGTTATGCTTTATTGATCCAGGAGTCGTAGGGGGAAATTTACCAATAAATCTTAACAAATGCATACATCCGTGAATGCATTCTATCTTGTTCTGCGTGCTGCACACATACTTCTGTTTAGATACAACTTATTCCCCACTCTAAGCTGAATTATCAGAAGTCTGCATACAAGTACATGTGTATGTTGTTTCTGTGTGAAAAGTTACAATGACCATGTATAGAAATCATTCAGTAATAATGCTGATCAGAGGAGTACCAAAGTGGGGTCCAAGTTTGTATTTTGTAAATTTATCCTCAAAGGGCATACATTTTCAGTAAGAAATTGACCTATTAGGCTAGGGAACGGGATGTACTATGTGGTACTTCTATGGGAATTACAGAATCTCGAAGGCAACGGGTTAAGATCCAATGCACGTCTGACAAACTGGTTAGATTTCTTTTCATAAACCTGGTGATTCTGTTATTCCTAGTGATTTCTGCACCATGGATATACTAATGCAAATTTTCACAAGTTATAATGGACACTCATTAATTTTAACAGCAAGTAATACACTGACGTATTACATCCCAATTTAGCTTCTCTTTAAATAAACACACATTTAGTGTTACTTTTAGGGACTCATCCTTGTTTGGGGCATAAGACAGTTCTTACCTGTCCCAGAGGTGTATTGTCTATTTTATCCTCTTGGACTATTTCAATAATCTACCAGTAAGCTCAGGACTAACTGATGGATGAATAAATGAGGCTACTTCTATTCCCCAGTGGGTTGTCGGATAACAGTCTGAATGATTACCCACACACTTTCATTATTCAACTAGATTGGTAGAGAAAATTTTGTCCCAGGAAGGTTTCCTTACGAGTTAATAGCGTGAAACGTCTTGATTTAGTATCTACTCTGCTTTTCTTGACTTAGTAGAATAATTTGGTAGCCAAGTTCCTTTCATCATGGTAGGGCCTGTATGTTTGTGTAAACTGCAGGTTTTGTGTGTGTTCAATACTAGCCTCTTTGAAGTATTTTTGCTTCTTGTCTTTCTGTTTTGTGTTTAGTCATGTAGTAATCCCTTGTTTGAACTTTGAACCCCCCCCCCCACCCCCACCACCAAAAATGTCTTGGGCTTACAGAAGAAATTTACTTGAAGTGTCCTGAATAAATGTGTAGGAATCATTGTGATTTATCATGAAACATAATTGATTATATCAAGGAGCTTCGATTCACCTACTTTAGATGGCCAATTACATGACCCTAAACCTCGGGACTGGTTATGACAACCTTTCTCCTGAGAGGAAATGTTCTGACCCTTACCTGAACTGTCCAATCTAGGGATTTTTCTCACCCAATTACACCAGTCTAAGCTGTTTATGCTGCTAATCACAGTCTGGTGTTGGGGCAAGGGCTTAGCACCAGATTGCTGGCAGATTGCTGTTGTTTCAGTTCAAATATTTGCAGACATCTTATCTGCAACTTCCTGTTTTTTTCATTCCCAGACACAAAAACTTGAATGATGACCATTGTTCTCTTCCCAAAAATAGTGAAAATAGTGTTGTCATGGTGGTATGCAATGCATTGTGGGTTTACTCCTACTCACAGACCTGTACTTTGATAAATGGTTGTAAACATGAAACAAGTAGTTTTTTCTACCATGGACCTACCATTTTACATTTCCAGACAAAAAGTGTTGCTTTGAGTTACGATTCATGGTTTTGTTGCAAACTGAGCTTTTAGCATTTCTTTCTTTTGTAATTATATTTTGCGAGGGTGGGGTGGGGGTGATGGTGGCAAGAATTTGCATTTAAATGGAGTTGGAGGATGAAATTTGAGGTGAGAGTTTGAATGAAGAACTGGATGGGCTTGGGCAAAGTTTCACTTGTCAGTTGTCACTAGGTTGATCTTCTGGAATAGGATAAGATAGGTACTAGCCACACCCCCTCTCCTGAAAAACATGTTAAAAGCTGACTGTTGGAATGAAAATAATCTGGCTGAAATATGCAATAGCTGTTTTGAAAAATTCCGAGTAAGGTATCGATTCTGAGGAAATTAAATGGAATTTCATTTTTCACAGGCAAGATATAAATTAAAAGTTATTTCTTAAATGACCATAAGTTTTGTAACTGTCAAA
>JZLH01S0063771.1:0-14295 GCA_001188425.1 Eucidaris tribuloides | reverse complement strand
CCCTCATATTAATTGGCTTTGTTCTTGTATCATTCATAGATTTATCAAGGATGACATGACATTACGTGTTAGAATTTTGATCAGGCACTGTTAAATGTAAGCGTATGGCCCGAACCCCGAGTATGTTTAATTCTAGACTCCCAACTGAAGCAGTATACTCTTTGTATAGTCGGCCCATATTGTGAACAAGCATGGATCAAGCTAAGTGGCTGAGTGGTCTTTGTTACGAGGTTCTGACGCCACAGGAAGCTATGTAATGCATACATTTCAAAATAACAAAAGCGTGTCATATTTTTGCCAAGTCGGAGTTAAAAATAAACCTTTGTGTTCATTACATATATTCCCAGGGTTATTTCCTGAAATGACATTAAATCACAATCGCTGTATTGTACGAAGTGGACATGGATATGCCTGTACATGTACATACTGTTTGGGACAATAAGATTTCATTGGGAGTTTGCATGATAATGCCAATATCTCCTGAATTTTATCACAACTTTTGTATAGTTTTTGTGTTGCATAAATTACAGGAGCTAAGAACTCTGAGAGTTTATGGCCCATCATGGCTAGTGACATGCATGTATACAATACTTCACAAACTTAAAGACACAGGCTAACATTGTAGAGCTTCAAATTAAAAAATTGTCAAACTTTGCTATCTGAGCTACAAAGTAGTGTTTGAATGGACACCCTAGAATACAAAAGTTTAGAAAGTTATGCTACCCGAGTACAAAATAGCCTAGATCTACACACAGTAAGTCTATGGGAGGAAATGGGCAGGTGAATCAGGTTAACTTAAGATTTTCACTTTTTTAAAGCACCAAATAATCATTTTGAAATACAATTTTTTCAGGGCTTCATTTTTAGACCTTATCAAAAACACTGGTAGCATGGGGAATCATGTACATGTGGCTCAGATTTTTTTAACTGGAAACAATGTTAAACAATGCCTTTTAGGTCAGAGTTGGTTGTATACGAACATTTCCTGAAAAAAAAAAGAAATTAGAATTTGAGATAGGCGAGTGTGTGGGAGAGGTGACCATGAAGACAAGACAGGGAGATGATTTTACAGGTTTCTGGAAAGTAGTAAAATGAAAGTAGTAAAATTGTTTTGGATATTTATTATGCCTCCGTTTCGAAGAGGCCAAAGGCTTTGTATTTTTGGATTCAGTCCATCAGTTCATGGATCTACTGTAAAACCAAAAATTTTTACGAGCATTTAACTTTCGCGAATTTCGCAAGGAATCAAAATTAGCGAAAGTAAAATGCATGCAAAATGGCCATCGGCTCCCATTTGCGAAAGTTTCATGTCGTGAAAGTATTATAGTATTTTACAGTTTTCATATATTATCTGTCCGTATGAAGCATGAACTCATTATTCTGATATTTGGAGAACCTCTTTGTGAATTTTGATCATACTTGTCCCAGGCATGTACCATGAGGTGTAGATGAACTTGATTTGAGGCAAAAATCTTCCAGCGGGTCAAAGGTCAGAGGTCATTAACTTTGCTGAAATGGCATATTCCATGGTTCAGTGCACATGTAGCTAAAGGATGTCCAATCATATTGTAGCATGGTAAGCAGATTAGTAATGGACAATGGAATATCTTTTTCCAAATGCTGTGGTAACTTAAAGGTCAAAGTTCAGTGAACTTTAAAACAGTAAAATTCTTGAAGTGATGTTATGAGTATGAATTGAAAATAATGGGTACAGAAAGGTTTGCAGTATGAATGGAACAAATGATAAGGCTATGGTGGGGTTCAGTGCCTAGTAAATAAAGAGTTACCTCTGATGAGGGAAATTCTGGACAGAAATTTTCCTACAGCAATGAGTAAAACCAGACTTGTCAAACTGTGAATTTAATCATATGAATCGAGTAGATACAGGTTATGTATTACACACTTCAAATAAATATCACATAAACCTGTTGTCATAGTTACAGCATTGAAGTAACGAACTACGCTGAACAGAACTGTAATTGATGTGAGCTGCGTCTCAATTATCACCTGTGATTGCGTTTCCAAGAAACTAATGCAGTGTGGTGTAAAATTATATTGAACCTCTAAATTGATGATTAAAGAGAGAGAGGACTAACCTAAAAACAATATAGGCCTATATTCCCACCTTCATATTTGTGCGAAGAAAACCATGCTGTGAAACACCTACAAATTAGTCTTGAGTAATGTCCATACATGCAAAAAGGGTATATTTTGATACAGATTCAAGGAGCTTGGTATGACCATTTGTCAGTTCAATTGTTAAGAAATACACAAGTCATTGGTGGCAAGTTGACTCGCATTAGGCTAATGAAACTCAAGTATGAGTTTCCCGTCACCCTCCCTCATTATAATTTTTGGGCCTCGTTAGCAGCCAAAAATCTGAAAGTAATTATTTTGAAAAAAATTTTTTTACAAGCATCACATTTATAGTCGATTTTGGAAGTTTTGGTAGGAAACGAGTCTCAGAAATGAGTCTAAAAACAAACCCAATGTTGTTTGTGTTTTGTTGATCCCCTGTTGGTTCATTTCATATCGTTGTACACAGTTGTATGGCGCTGCAGACTATATTTCGTCGGGTGCCAAGCAGAACGTAGTCTGCGCATGTGTGCTGGAACATGCGTTTTCGTGTTTTTGTTCCTGGCAGAACATGTAGTCTCAAGAAAAATGCACTGAAAGGGTTCCACTGTACATGTATTGGGTTAGCAAACTGGAAATGTGCAAATGGGATGACCAAAAGTGCATTTAATCTTCATAAAAGTTTGAAATAATGAAATCCTGCATATAATGAATAATAAATAATGAAATAGTTCCCTCATTATAGGCTGGAAAAAATGTGACGGGAAACTCATACTTCAGTTTCTTTTAGCCTAATACATGTAGATCAATTTTGTTGTCAGCATCATTGTGTATCCAGTTTTGTAGCATTCTGTGAAAATTTTTGAGATATTGGTAATCCCTCCCTTTAACAACCAATGACATTGACAGTTGGCTTCATTGCTACCAGTGAGAATAAATTAAGTCCAGTGTGAACAGATTCATTATCATTGGTGATAAGGTGCACAGTGTGAACATAGCTAATGAGTTTGGATGATGACAACACACTGTGGTGATGTGTTACCAGCAGGGCACTTGTATGAGGTTTCGTTGATGAGGTGCTATCCCTCCCTCCGTCAACCTTCCCAACCTCCCGTCAGACAACCTTATTATCATCGATGATAAGATGCAGTGTGAACGTAGCTAATGACTTCGGATGATGGCAACACATTGTGGTGATGTGTTACCAGCAGGAAATGTTGTATGATGTCTCGTTGATGAGGTGCTATCCCTCTCTCCCTCCTTCCCTCCCACCTGCCTCCCTCCCTCGCGCCCCTTCTCACCCACCATCCATCCCCAGCCAGTCAGTCAGGCCAAGTGATTATCAAGGTCCCCAGCCCTCGATCTCTAGGAAATCATCCGGAGTGCGCAGTTTGCGGCCAGTGTTAATAAACGTGTATTGGCTCACAAATCAGTTACTGTGGATGTTAAATACAGACATTGGGCAGTGCGTTTGTGTAGTCTTATTCATAGCAGTGTGTGGACATTCGTGGGTTATTTGTACCATGGACACATCAGATCCATGAATGTAAATACAGGTAAATAAAAATGATAATAAAATTAAAATAATGTAATGATAATAATAATACTAATAGTAATAGTGATGATGTTGATGATAATGTTCATAAAATGATAATTACAATAATACTAATATTAATAATAATATTAATAATGATGATTATTATAAAAGCCATCATCATAATAAAAATAGTAATGATAATAATAGAAATAACAACAACAACAATAGGGGGAAATACAAAACTATAGTTTATATTGAATCTCTCCCAGCTAGCATTTTTACTAAGATATTGTGCATGGAAATATGTTTCACTGTTTTAGACTGTATGTGCTTTGTTTGAATTTCCGTGGAGTTATGGAACTGCCCATAACCTCTCTAGACTTGTCTATTGCAATTTATTCAGCATTTGAGTATATGAACAATACTCTGTGTACCTTGGGGAATATAAAATAATGTGCACGTAATGCAGCTTCATGTACAGTACGATAATTTAATATCATTACCATGTACTACATGTATATTTGAAAATATAAATAACAAATTGGGAGCTACATCATACTGTATTTTTGTAAGCTCATACTGCTCAGTTGTTTATCATTGGAATGTACTTTGTGAAGAAATGGAATATTTAATAGATAGACAAACAGATTTATTTTATATCAATGATATATACATTACATGTACAATGTATTAAAAGTCAATGACCTGTTCTTCCTCAAGGTTTCATAGTCGACTCTGACCCTGCATGAAATATGACACCACTTCAGGATCCTTTTCAGTTGAGGCCATCGTATAAGTTTGGTAATTTTGGCCAATTTTTCATCAATCTTACAAAAATTAATGGTATTGCCATGCCAAGATCAGAAAACGACATCACCCCTACCCAGAATAACAGAATTGTTTGAAATGACATATTAAGACGTTTTAATGATCAGCGGGCAGAACTTGTGGAATTGTATAATTTGAACGGTACTTGTACGTGACTGTGTATAAAGGGATATTTTAATTGCATCTATCCAACCTAGTTGGGTTTGCGACACATTTTTTTTTCCTTACTGAACGTTGAATTTCAATGCTGAACGTTATTGAGTAT
This sequence comes from Eucidaris tribuloides, assembly GCA_001188425.1. NCBI lineage: Eukaryota > Metazoa > Echinodermata > Echinoidea > Cidaroida > Cidaridae > Eucidaris > Eucidaris tribuloides. Next base: position 9,589 of record JZLH01S0063771.1, on the reverse strand, counting down.
GACCCAATACATGTCATATTGCTGATATCTAAGCCTTGCATGTTTCATGTACAGTATACACTTTTGCAAATCCCTATTTCCTCAACATTTTGGCCAACACTAAATTTAACAATGGGGCAGATGTTCTCATTTAGCTGGTAGCAACAATATACACATGTTTATCAAAATGACAACTGTCTGATAAAACAATTGAGTATTTATGACATTAGCCGTTTGAACATTAGAGCGAACTGCTAGCACTGGTACTGCACCTCAGGTTCGGGTGAATGTGACACATTTTCAGGGTCATTATTACTTGTGTCTTCTTGATTCATGCAATTGTGGTGCATTTGAAAAATTCAGTCACACTCAAAAAAATTGTGAAATACAAGGCATACATTATTGTTTAGGTGACAAAACCTCTAAAAATAAAGAAACAATGTAACATTTGTAGAGGTTCAGTTTAAAAACTTGTCAAACTTTGATATCTGAGCTACATAAAAGTGTAAATAAAGATCCTAGCATACAAAAGTTTGGACAATTATGTTGCCCATGGGAAGGTATACATTGATAAACATCATGTATGACTTATTCCTCCAGATGAATATAAAGTAGTCTAGATCTATAACATTGCAGTCTTTGGGAGGAATGGGCAAGGTCGAAGTGGGTACTCATAAAATTTCCCTCTTTCCAAGCGCTAAATGATCACTTTGAAGTTTGATTTTTTTTTTCAGGGCTTCTGGCTTCATTTCTAGACCTTAGCAAAGACACTTAGAGCATAGAGGAGCTCAGATTTTTTAAACTGTGGTCAATGTTACTTAAATTTTGCCTTTCAATGTCATTGAAAGCTAAAACGAAAAAACATGGCTGCCATAAGATAGCAGTCTTTTTACCCACTAACAGTGGCTGTAGTTTGGATAGCTGATGACTATGAGATTTGGACAGACAGATCTGACCAGCTTCCTACTTACAAAAGTACAGAAAAAAAATCTCATCACCAAAAATTGATTTTTTTTTAATTTTTTTTGGCCATCCTAGTGATAACACAGTACAATAATCCACACATAGTGTGATCTAGAATATTGATTCCCTTCAAGCAGTACCATATTTTCATGAGTGGATTTCTTCGCCATTAAACATCATCTTTACCGCAAAACGTGAATTGTTAGCTGTGCTGTTAATTATGGACGTCACCTTCACATTTGCTGACGTTAGATTAATGGCTTTGTCCCTTCTCCGTCTCCAATGGGTTATTGTGCACGTAAGAGTGATATATGGTACCGTACATGTGTACGTAAGCAGTCACAAATCTTGTTTTTAAAGGGAGACTCCAGGCTGGTAGATAGTTGCTTTGAATGAAGGCAGAAAAATCAGGAAATGTGCCATTGAAAATTTGAGAAAAATCACTCAAAATACAATGGAAGATATGAATTTTTAAACATTCAAAGATCATTACAAAATTGGCAATACAATTGCATTCAATATGAGTAACTTTGGATTTGTGTTGTTCAGAATATATGTTACATTTTTCATTTCTTTAATATTTATGCCTGGATTCTGGACATACTAATTTCACTTGAAACAAGCACTTGCCCAAATAGGCAAACTAAACTTGATGTCAAAATGAGAAAAGCATGTTCAAATTATTACCAAAAGTGAATAAAATATGTGTGAAATACTTCAAGTAAATCACACCTTTTACAACAGCCAATATAAAATAAGCTTGTGATGTAACTGTAAGAAAACGACCTAAGTGGTTAAAGTTAGTGAGGTATAATATGTTTTTATTGTTTGTGACATTTGGGCAAGTAAATGTTTCTTTTATTCAAATAAAAATCTAAAAGTGACAATTTTACTTAAAGGGCAAGTAAATTTAAAAGTTACATGTAAGTGCGGAGCCCTGTATATAACTTATACACATGTCTATCTACAACTACAAAGCAAGAGAGTAGTTGGGGCTGCAACGCAGACTAGCACTGCTCATTTAGCTTGAGCCATAAATCATTATTATGAGGCAGACTGGTTCAGCACACACACACTTCCACACACATACACAACACTTCTCATCCAAGCCTGTATGCAGGGAGATGTTAAAGTGATTGTCATTAAGGTGTGTAGAATATTTACATGCTCTAGATGTAGGTGCACACACACAAAATGATAATGAACATAGCAGTTTTGTTCCGAGGCTATAGAACGCATTAAAGGGTATTGCAGCAGTGGTTGGATTACAATTTATATTTTGTAGTCTGTATTTATGGTGTACAGTTGTGCGACATGGACAGTGCTTGTTCTCGTGAAATAGTGACTGTCATGGTTGGAATCTGTGACGTGTGACAGATCAAATCTCCCAATTAAACAATTTATGGATAAATACTGTACTAGTGCTACTGACCATGGTAATTATAGTAACCTAATTCATCTCATGAAATTATGAACATTAGTGGTTTTATGGTTATGAGATAAACTAAAGTAATAATATTTTATAATAATTCAAGCCTTTTATGAGAAAAAAAATATGATTTTATAAAATTTGACTCCCAGTGGTAATGTATATGTAGTATTCATGTGTTTGTGTGTGTGTGTGTGTGTGTGTGTGTGTGTGTGTGTGTGTGTGTGTGTGTGTGTGTGTGTGTGTGTGTGTGTGTGTGTGTGTGTGTGTGTGTGTGTGTGTGTGTGTGTGTGTGTGTGTGTGTGTGTGTGTGTGTGTGTTGGTGCGTGTTTGTGTGTGTGTGTTTGGTGCGTGTTTGTGTGTGTGTGTTTGACATTCTACTGAACTTTATGTACTCTACAGTTAGTTACTGATGTCCTTCGGTTTGTGTGTCAAGTTTATTATAAAATGGGTAAATACATATATTCATGGTTAAATACAGTTTTTGGAATCTTGTCAATGTCTTATAAGTTGAATGTAGCTGTGTGCTAATTAAATGTAGAAATGATATGAATCAAGTCGTAAGAATAACCCCATTCCCCATTTTACTTGTAGGAAACAAAACCACAACTGACAAGAGAAGAAAACCACGTACACATGAGTTAGTGAGCAGATAGTACATCAAATACCAGCATAAAAGATTTACTGATGTGTTATTTTCAGGACAAACATGATTTTGATGATAAATTAATAGCTAGTTTCATTCATATTTTGATTAATGATTGCGTGAAACATGCTCAGAATATCACCATTCCAATAGTAACATATGGATGCATCATGATCAGAGATGTATCATTCCGGTTAGTTCCAAAACTGGTTAACCTTTCATGAAAACCTGTCAGTTTCAGTTAAAGCCCAAGTTTAACTAATAAAAAAAAACTAAAGACATTCAGAATCTATTATTGCAGGGTTATGACTTTGGGGCATAAAGCTTTCAAATAACAAAAAATCCTCAAAACTAAACTTGGGCTTTAACCTAAAAATATTTAAACCATCTCCTCTGAAAAACAATATCCTTATTTCCTGAAATAACCATGCCAACCTGCTAGCGTTCAAGGTAAAATAATATTTATGCTTCACAACCATTGTTTACTTGATGCAGCACCCATCCAACATCCATTTACAAATATACCGGCAACTTGACTATGAAATTAATTTTACCTGCACAGTCCTCACAGCTTAATAATTAGGCATGATACACATATTTTTGATATTAAAAGAATGATTTTTTCCTGCTGAAAAAAAATTCGATTTACTAGTATTTTGTGTCCCATTTAACAAACACAAATTTTTTGTTTTGAACTGCAATTTTTTCAGGCCTTCATTTTTTAGACCTTATCAGAGACACTGGTAGCATGTAGAACGAGCTCAGATTTTTTTTTTTAAACTGGAAACATTTCAACTTTACCTTTAACTCTCGTCTTTGTTTTGTCTTTTCAGAATGAACCTACATGTACAGTAGTACTGACATCTGTACTTGAATGTTAATTGACAATTTGACATTGATTTCCTTTATGCACAAATTCCAGGACAGTCTAATTGATATTAAAATCGGTGCAAGGTGGATTTTTCCTGTGGACTTTGAAGTGACAGGAACAGCAAATTATCAAATTAACTCCTTACTTTAGCATCCACAGATTACAGTACATGCACCATGGTCGTTTACTCTGTGTTAGAAACAGTCGGTGCATACAGCTGTATTTTATATAAGTTTAGGGCATATTGAAATATCCATTTCCCCTTCAACAATTTGTAATGGGCCAGTGGCATGTGAAAGTAAAAGGCCAATTAGGGAGGTTCAGAATGAGCCGTTTGGGCCGGTTTAGATGCTGGTGGGCCAGGTACTGTAATTTCTATGCAAGTCGTCAGTTGTCCGACAGAAGAGCCTTAACAGCAAATTTTCTCTAATTTGAGAAATATTGCCTTATTTCATATTTGCACGTAACAGACTGACAGAACGATCTAAAAGTATCACACTACTTAGATTTCATATGGAAAAGAGCCATGGTTTTCAAGTTAGAGATAATTTAGTGTTAAGGCCATTCTGCCGAGATCATATATATGCTAGGCCCCTTCTGCCAGACAACCGATGAAATAATAGTTTTGGAAATATGTTACAACTGTGTATTATTCATTTTATTCTTTATTTATCTCTTTCTTATACAGTCCGGAGGCTATACAGAAGATAGAGAGTCTACTGGTGAGTTGAAAAGTATTCTATTGTCACCCCAGACATCAGAAAACGACATCATACCTACTGAAAATTGTTTATAGTGACAAATTATGACTTTTAAATTAAAAGAGAGCATCTAGAAGTATGGAAAATCTACCCCTCCCCCTTCTGATATTTTAAATTTTGTGTAACTTCTCAAAAGTGAGAGAGTTTCAGAGCAAGCAATTTTCAGGGCATTGGGGCATTGATAGATCATAAAGGTGTATCTAAAAATCATAATTGTAAACAATTGCATTTTTTCCCATTTTTTTCAAAACTATACCTTGGCTTTAAATAACAGTCAGTTATTAGCATGAGCATCAAATACCTGGAGGTGAAAAAAAAAATTGTTCTAAACATGCTTGTCTAATATTGATTTTTATTCACAAGAACATACGCAGCTGTCAAATGTAAACAGCTTACTTTGATAATTATCTCTCAGCAAAAGATAGTCAGTTATGGAATGTCATTCTTATCATATTGTATGTCAAATGAAAATCATATTGATACATATACCCCATTTCAAACTAGAGGAAAAATACAGTAGTAATAGTAATGTATTTTTTTCCTCTAGTTTGAAGTGGGGTATATAATACAACCTTAACAGCATTGTTCAAGCATGTACATGTAGTGCTTACAACATCACATATGAATTTATTCAAAGAGGATGTCAGTGTGTCAATCTGGCTATTATTTTTCAATTTTACTACTGATTGATTGATTCAGTCAGTCAGTCAGTCAGTCATTTATTCATTCATTATTCACCATGCATTATTATTTGTTTATTTATTTAGTCACTAGTATGTCTTATTTGTTTACTTAAATCTTTATTTAGCATTTATTTATATATTTTATTGAATCATTTATTTATGTAGTTTATTTGTTTATTTACTTTATTCATATATTTTTTATTTATTTAATTAGTCATTTATGTACTATTTATTTACTTAAATCTTCATTCACTATTTTGTTGTATCATTGATTTAGTTATTTCATTTATTTGTTTATTTTCTTTATTTATATATTTATTATTTATTCATTCATTTATGTATTTATTTATTTATTTATTTACTCTATTTGTTCATTTATTTATTTATTTTGAATATTGAATTTATCATATATTTATTTATCTATTTATTTCTTTATTTATTCAATCAATTATTTCCAATATTATCATTACCAGGTGGAAATCAACAGACTTGATGACAAGCAGAAGCTATGGCTATACCTCCAGCTTCCGGGTGGATCACAGGAGACAGATCCTTCTTGCAAGAAAAGGTAATGATAGGCCCAAAATATTGACACTATATTGAAAACATTTATAAATATAAAATTGAGTGAAGTTTATCACTTTCCCTTCTATATTACTGCTTAATAATGTAATGTTTTTAATAAATCAGTGAAATTTACTAAGAAGGTCAACTAGTATACTAACTTTTAGTTGTTAAGACTGTGTATTTATATCTATTATTTTTTTAATGGTATATAAAAATTTACCAATCAGCAGCATAAAAGCTGACAGGATCAGTTTACTATAGTTAAAATAAAATTCATATATTCAGGTAAGTTTCAACAAAAATCATTTTACATATAATATAATACATGGGACATTTATTTTCCCGCAATGCCATCATATAATGTTGAATTTTTTTTCTTCAAAAATTGTCTAATTATGATTTTGTATAGAATATTCATGTCGATAATTTGTGTCAAGAGAGGGAAAAGTAGTAGTTTAACACAAGTTTTCATAGATTTTAGTAGGGTTTTTTTTTACACATTTTTTTTCTGAAGAAAATGGATACATTTGATGTTCTTCAGAGGAGTTTTCTTGAGACAAAGTACCAGTCATGATCTATAATAAACATCATGATGAATTGTATATCATAGCTACCCGAACGGTTTCCTATTTTGAGAAATAGTTTTAGTTACAGTCATTATTTTTTTTTCAAAGCACCACCACCCTTCAAAGCCTGTTTACTTGCTAAAGCTCCTTTCTGATCTGAAAATTGTGCACATGATAAAAAGGTGGTCTTATATTTTGTCATGGCATTTGTTACAAAACGTAGTTTTGGGAAAACATTGAAACTCCCTGTCACTCTTTGCTGTAAATTTCTAATTTGACAGGAGAATATTATGTGACTATAACAATTTCCCTGGTATTTGATTATTTAAAATTCAAATTTGAAATAGAGTTTTTGTAGGGTCACCGATTTTCATTTTGATCACTTAACACTGTCCCACTTACACTTTTCTGTGTTAGTACTTGAGCTCAGTTGAGATGAGTTAAGTTGAGTTTATTTGTTGTTTAACAACAATAACAATGTATCACATCAGAGAACAACATAACAATTCTAGTATAAAATTTACAGATTTAACTACTAACATTATGACGGTGGTCTTATTTTTGGTCATGGCATTTGTTACAAAACATAGTTTTGGGAAAATATTGAAACTCCCTGCAGGGTGCGACATAACCGCTTGCCCGATGGCCCGGGGCAAGTAAACATCACAGTCGGACAAGCATTTTGGAGTGTCAACTAAAAATGCTTGCCCGAATCGGGCAAGTAATAATTTGCAAAGCAAACCTAAGTAAATACCAAAACTGTATTGAAACAAAAATGAAATAAATAGCTGTTTTTACGGAGGAATCACTGGCCAAAACATCGGCAATTATTCGCTCAAAATGCGTTCTGCAAGACGCAAAATAAACGGGCGCAGCACAGGAAGTCGGCATATGGTAAGGCAGTGCAAGGTCAGAGACATGTGTTTGGCCTGATAACTTGTCCAAGAAAAAAATAAACATCGCAGAAAATTGTGGCAAGGATTGAAGAAATTACAGAAAGTATTCAGTGAAAAAATGACTGAGAGTAGCAGCAAAGGTAAGCAAAATGTTTCAAAATCACCAGAAAAATATAATCACAGCCACTCCAAAAAACTCGGCAGTTTAGCCGACTAGAGATTGCCCAGTCCCACATGTGTTAAATGGTGTATGGTTTGTATTTTCAAGTCTTAACTTGCGATATTGGCGGTAATTTTCTGCACTTGAAAATGATAAATCTGACCATGAAAGTGTCATAGGAGATTCAGAAATAATATCTGTGATATTATAAGTGGATTTTAAGAGGGATACTTGGTCAAAAAGTGGCAAATTTAGCTAGCTGGAAACATATCTACATGACCCATTCAGTCACAGAATCATCCCCTGAACTCTGGGGTTGGAAGATGGCAGGCGTGGTGTCCAGTTCCCTAGCTGGGGTAGTGGTATTATGAAGAACTTTGTTACTAAATATTTCCAAAGTAGTGTACTCTATCTAATAAATTCTGATTAGGTAATCATTTCAAAGATTTTGAATAAGATAAGTGTAATATTCTAAGCAAGTTTGGGTGAAAGGGAAATGGAGAATAGACACTAAAACTTTAGTTACACTGATCTACTTTTTCATGATTTGTTTTTTTTTAGTCTACCGTGGTTTGCGGAATCAATTATGCATTCCTAAGAGGCAATATATTAAGACTACCATGAAGTTTTTAATGTCACAAATTAACTCTATGTTGTATAGGCGGTGATCTCGGTGTGGGTGGTTACAGACGCCCCTCAAGGGAGGGGTATCCCCTTGATATTTGAAGGCTTACATTTTTACCAAATTTGTTGGATTTTTGAATAAATTTTATAGGACACTGAATCATGACTTTTCTGCATAAACACTTGACCATTTTTATCTGGAAACAATATAGCTGAAATTAATGTTTATCTACATGTATATGATAACCAAAGTTCAGTGGGTTAGGTGTATTGTCTAGAACACTTTATGAAACTCTAGAACACTTCATAACACTTGGGGCTCTAAACAACATTTAATATGAAACATTCATAACCACGTTTTATTTTACATGTCGACGTGTTTGGAAAATCACCGTTCTCAATCAACAAATACATTTTGTTTTTCATGAACACCTACTGTAAATCACTAGATGTTCACAAAAATGTGTCCTTAATGCTCGCCGGCCTGACCCCCCCCCCCCCCCAACTCCCACAACGTGAAATCACCACTACCGCTTGCTGGAACACATTGTTATAATCGTTTATATCTGTAATATAGGCTATGATGAAATGAACACAATTTAAAAAAAATTATCATGGATTTTCATAAATATGACAAAAATCATTGATGTGAAAATTTGTGAATGGTTTTATGTATGTATACTTTTATTTATATCTATAGGCTACATATTAATCACACAAATCAATAAATTTCTGTTATTTTTTCGGGCAAGCAAAAATTTCATTCGGGCAAGCATTTTCGAGCTGTTTGAAAATTCACTTGCCTGATCGGGCAAGTGGCCAAAAAAAGTTATGTAGCACCCTGCTCCCTGTCACTCTTTGCTGTAATTCTCTGATTTGACAGGAGAATATTATGTGACTATAACAATTTCCCTTGTATTTGATTATTTAAAAATCAAATTTGAAATAGAGTTTTTGTAAGGTCACCGATTTTCATTTTGATCACTTTACACTGTCCCACATACACTTTTCTGTGTTAGTACTTGAGCTCAGTTGAGATGAGTTGAGTTGAGTTTATTTGTTGTTAACAACAACAGTGTTTAACAACAATAGCAATGTATCACATCAGAGAACAACATAATTCTAGTATAAAGTTTACAGATTTAACTACTAACATTATTATATAAGGTAACATGTCAGTATGATTTCCAATAACCATATTTCACCCTCAAATTTAATCAGATGAATTTCTGTTTAAAGTGATGTACAGTACAGATATCCCAGCACAAAATTTGATGCAAGGAACACCCCATATCTGTACCGCAATTGAAATTGACTAAGAATATTTAGGGTTATGAAGACTTTGGTGGGCGTGGAAGGAATGCAGAGGTGTCAGTAGGAAGTCTTGATGCTAATTCCCCCCATCTTCTTAAAACGCCACCGGTGTATTCCTTCAAATTTCCTG
>JZLH01S0063732.1:118588-141443 GCA_001188425.1 Eucidaris tribuloides | reverse complement strand
ATGGTCCACTTGCTACGGAGGCGAAGAGTATGCGACTGTCGTGCAGAGAGGAGATTAGAATAAAGGTTTATATTCTCAGAATTGCGTAATCGATAATAATTTTGTTGGCCTCGGCAAACTGGTAATACATTGGTGTTGCTTATCACGGTCTCACCGAATTGCTCCTGTAAAGGAAGTCATTGATATACCTATTTAGCTTTCTACAACTGTGCTAATTTAATAGTACGATAAACCCTTTCCTAATACGGCACCTCATGTCAGCTTAAAACTTTGTAGTTGAAACATTTTTGTATTTCTACCGGATAAATCGCGTACAATCATCGCTGTTGTATAGAATACAAGACAATCAGTACAATATTTATTAGTGCCAATGAAATAGATAACAATCCTAAGAATTTCACTGTCATGGGAAGTGCAAATGTTATCAAGGAAATTTTTCTGGATGATTGTTCTTCCTCCGAAAGACAGTCTTGTTAACGATAGAAGTCTTATTGTCACTTGTTAATTCACTAGAGATTTATTGAGTCGTTTTGTCGCGTAGCATCAAATATAATTTAAGTTTTCATTTTCAGAGATCTTGGAAAACCTTCTTTCCTAACGTATCATATGGCTTCAATTTTTAGGTACTGAAGGTTCATACGTCATACAACCCGTGAACGATTCCCTACGATTTACGTAAAGATTTATGCAGAAATAAAATTTTTTCGGCATATCATTATATATTTGGCCTACTTCATTCACTAGATAAGTCTAAAATATATTGTCGCACTTTTTCCATTATAGTACCCCTGCACTCGATCTCTGTGTATTTGAACTAAAAGCTTGGTTTGTTTTCGTTATTTGTATGGACATTTAAGGTTTTTATTTCGTATAGAGCGTTCGCTTTATGGTGGGCGCAAAAATCGCGTGCCAACCATTTCTTAACACTATATTTTGTCCGTGATGGACTAATAACGTGGTAGTTACGAAGTTCTCACATATAAAACAACTCCATTCATGAGGAGGAAATGACTTCAGATCACCTGTGGTACTGTTTTCTATACCCCCAATGTGCCCACGATTTCATTTGTATACAAGCGCTCCACGTAATCAATGCTCATACACCAGACAAAACGTAAAATATTGCTTGATACGTTGAATTTAAATAAAAAGACAACCAAATGGAAAACCACGCTCTGCTTTTCCTACTAGGGCCATGAAGACCTATAATATCACGATCGCATGACACAGATTACGAAATATTGGTCTCCCGGTGATTTACCCAATTTATCAAAATTCCATCTCCCACAATAATCATTCACACATTAATTCCCCAAAAAAATTCACAATATTTATCGAATTCAATTCTAACATTCAGCATTTCCGAACGATTTAAATTAAAAAGTCAAATATGTTGCATTTCATAACCTTCTTCTTAGCTTAATTACAATTCAACACACAAATTTCACATTTTTTGTTTTTATTGATTAGATTTTTATCAGCTAATGACTTGTCCCCTGGAAATGTTTTTTTTTTTTTTTATATTTATTTTATTAAGGCAAATCACTCTGCAATTAACAGATTATTTACAAATAATTTATAATGGGTGTGGATTCATAGGGATAAACTAAAAAAAAAAAGTGGACAGAAAATAACTACATACGTAAGTGCATAATTTAAATCAACGTAAGGGATACCGTAGATCAGACAGGGGCACCATGGTATCGGGAGTGATAAATAGAATTCCGCACTACACCCAAGCACGCACGGAGGACAACAGGATTTAAAATACATTTATACCCCAATAACAGGTGATCACAAATTCGAAACAGGGCTCATTAACTATTCCTGAATTGACTCACAGACGTAACCTCCCGTTCTCAGACCAAAACATAATTATATCCGAACAGCTTTCCACTTGAGTTTACGTGGCCTACATGGGGAATCATCCATTCATGTGTAGCAGCCGAATCAAACTTCAGGCCTAAAAGTCTCAACACAGCTACAACCATCGAATATCAACAAAGCAGAAAACAAAGCCTGTCTCGATCACGGGGTACCATGTGGGGATGATATCGTGGTCACATAATCCCATAAAACGCATCGGTTGGGCCCACAGGCGAACCCCACATAGTGAGCAGCAGAGAGGATAATAATCTGCAGTATACATGGTACGTATTTGAAGCAGCGGTGACTTTGTAATCACATTGGTGAAGTAACACAAAATACAGGTATAAATAATAGGTTATTGTAAACATAGATTCAAAAGGTAAACAAGATTACATTGAGATATACTGATTCCGATTAAACGAGGAGAATTAAAGGCCTAAACCAATAATACATTAAAAATTCCTATTAATGCAAAATAAAACCTCCATTTCTAAAATGTGGAGGGTAGCTTATTCTTCTTGGCAAAGAATATTCTGCTGCTTAGTTGTTATTTAAAGCAAATGATTTAAAAATGCAATAATATTGTAATGGCATCTTAACTTACAAATATAACATAATCTTGACATAAGATGATTAAATAATCAAAATCGTATCAGTTGGGATGCCAAAAAGTTTTCAAATGGGGTCATATAAATCTGGTCATATTTTGGATAATAGGTCCAATAAGACATTTCCCAGATCGGGGATACTTTTCAACGAGTCACAAAATAAGTGGACCTTGTTCATCATTGTCACAAAAAATACACTTGGAATCTTCTATTGATTCTGCAATCAAAAATGCCATCTTAAAGCTATTGCTTAAATGAAAATTTAAAATAGTAAAAGAACGAGTTTGGTATCGGATGGGCTTGTAAAGTTGAGATGTGCACTCTAATTCAATAAATTTATTATTATTCAACGTACGAAGGTATGATACGCAAGATATTAAATGACCCTCTTTAAAATTGCAGGGACTCAGATACTACAGACATTACAGAAGAGAGAAAGAATAAAAATCTTTATTTCAAAAGAATCTCTCAGGTGAAATAAATAAACCCTGTTAATGGTATAATTGTCGGGAAGGATTTCGGGGCACGCAAAAATATTCTTACCGAAATTCAGGAAAGCGCTCGGCCGTACTTCGGCAGCGTGTGTGTGTGTGGGGGGGGAGATTTTAAAGGATTCCTTTTTATAAATTACTGTGCACTCCGATCTGCTCCACTAGTTTGAAGTTCGCTTCCACTCTTCCGCGTTGTTTCTCACATGCGCCGGACATGGCAGAAAGCTTCGTAACATGTCGACTATTTTAGCACTTCTGCTGCCTCTGGAAAAGAGGTGACGGGAGATTTTGTTCCATCTGTAGGTAGGATTGGAAATATTACTATAAAAACTGAACAATGCAACACACACTTGTACATCCTGAACACTGATTATCGTATTGTACTTAAGCATTATACATCGTACTCAGGTAGCCTTCCCGTTATTTGCACGGTTTGCAAAAGGTCATAAAAATATTGGATCATGTTAATGGCAGAAATAATGAATACTCTTGAATACATGTTGTGCAGTAGGCCCCATCCATACCACCCTAAGGTTACCTCTACGCCTTAAACCCTACTTACTAATTATAAATTGGCAATCGTAAACGTTGACTAAAACCCAACACTATAACTTCCTGTTACCTAAACAACAATAGTACGATAGAAATATTTTTTGGCGGGATAAGCTACTATGAGTTCGCCTCATTAATCTTCAAGAGTTGCCTCATTAATTCAGGAATAGACTCCCGCAAAGCCTGCATAGCGAGCCTGAACCAAATTCTTTTACTTTCGTGCCATACAGGTAAGAACGTAAACACACATCTTAGTCTTTTTCCATGCCCGCTACCATTTCAAGCGTCACGTACCAGTGCCTCATGGACGTATAAATACGTTGCGTAGGCGCTATGCGAAACACTACATCTAGTATAGCGACTACCACACACAACAACATGCATTCACTAACACACGGCTGGGGGAGCGTTAGTAAGAATTTGGCCAAGCTCCCCCAACATTTCACCTCAAAATTTACCATCAGATAATTATCATTTGCAAAAACGATAAGCACTAGTTGTATAATAATCCTTTATTAAAGGTTGATATAGCAGAATGTTCAGTTTAAAATGACCAACCTGTCCAAACAATGTTAATTTTACTTGATCTCACATAAGTTTCGACAAAAAGCGGAGGTTTTAAACTTCACGCACTCATTCGTTTTGCACATAGTTTCCGACAGACAGAATGAAACCGTGGTCACTCGTTCGTAGACAACATATTCACACAATTTTGCAAAATTTAACTTACATTATGGACTACGTCTGCGTATGACAATCAATCAATGGGGACCTGAACTAATTTACACTCACAAAATAAGTTCTGGCTAAGAAATTCCCACTTACTCGCTTTAATTTTGGCATTCCAGACTCCCACGACGTCTCAATACTTCATCAGTAAAAACGAAAAATGGCCGAGGACGTCTCGCGTGTATAGTTGAAAAATTAGATGCATGCGCGCCGCGCCGGCCCAATCATTTGCCTTAGTTTGTTTTTAGAGTGTAAAGCGCGCAATTTAAGCAATGCTCATTGGACAAAACTTCCTGAGTGCGCTCCGCACCAACGTGTGTTTACCAGAGAAGTGTGTAAAACAAACGGTTTTACAAGTCTCGCAAGCGAGATCACCACATTCTTGGTAATCTGACGAAATTTTACGCGGAAATAAAATTACACGGAAAAATTTTACCAAGAGTTTTTTGAGTGTACATTTCTAAACATATTTGCTTTGGAATTAAATGAAAATAAGCATTCAAACGATGTTAAAATGGCTAATTTCTCCATTTTGCTGTGTACTCAGTCAACCGTGAAAATATGCACACTGGTCATACACTTTGTCGGCTAGTACCTGAAAAGCACCTTGCATGCCCTGATATGGCAAAAATGTTATATCTGTTTGTGTATCGTTAACTCAAAGTTATAAAATTACGCATGTGAACTTTAAGAAGTGACCATTTTGCCTTTAAATAGTGCTCACTGAAGCGTGAAGAGATGTCTACCTCTAAATTTGTCACGAAAGGTACCTAAGTACAGTGACATGTGAGCCTGATTTTAGTTTGTTAAAGTTTCTGCATAGTGTTTAGGATCTTAGCGTCTGGTAGTCGAGTGGTCTGTACTTTATATAAATGACGCAAACTATATGTCACTAGCTTCATCGGCGCTTCGCGCCGATGAAGCTGCAACACGCACCTCGTTCACTCATTTTTTTTTTGTTTGGGGGGGGACCCCCATATCCTCCCAATCTCCCAATATAGTCGCCAAATCTGCCAACCCCCTCCCCAGCCCCTTATTCCGTTGTATCCCTCTCGTATTGCCCCTCTTATTGCTAAAGAAAAATCAACATTTACGTTTTCGTAGTTACTTGACATTTCAAACACCCTCTTGGCCCTTTTGACAAAAAAAAATGCATGAATTTTACCGAATGACACCCCCCCCCCTTTTAGGCTTCCTTCATAATTTTGTGGGGGCACCTGGGGGCACACGAAATTTTGGACATTCCCAACCGAATCTGTTGTATAATGATCACTTTACACAAGGGTGTCGCCAGCCGAGGCCAAAATTTCATGAAAAAACATGATTTCAGTGGTGAAGGAGCCGGGGGAGGGGGAGGGGGTGGAAGCAACCACCCCTAAGCAGTCCCTTGACGCCCCGTGACGCCATGACTTACCTGCCTTGAGATCCTAAGCATCCCCTTTCCCGCGCCCCGCACAACTGACGTAAAGTTGTGGTATGTGTCCGATAAGGCTCATTCGAGGGAGGAGGCAACCGCCCTAGAACACCCCTTTCCCCATCCACAATGGGGGGGGGGGATGCCATCACCCCTCTCCCTAGCCACGCCTGTTGCACCGCCCGACTTACCTGTCCCTGCTAGCATCCTAAGCAACCCCGTTCCCCCACGCCTTCCCCCTTCCCCCCCCCACCCTGTTTGCACGCCCGCTTACCTGTCCTTGCTATCAGTCCTTAAGCAACCCTTTCCCTACCTTCCCCACCACAAATGGGGGAGGGCACCCCCTCCCCAGCATCTCTGTTGCATCCACGACCTGATTACTGTCTTTGCTAGCATCCCCTCTCCGCCACCACAACCACCTGAAATGTTTTTGTGGATTGTTCGAATTAAGGCTCATTCGAGGGCGGGAGGCACTCGGCCCTAAGCAAGCCCCTTTCCCCAATCACAAAGCGGGGGGGGGATGCAACCACCCGCCCTCCGCGTACCGACCCGTTGCGCCGCACGGACTTTACCTGCCTTGCGAGCATCCCTAAGCAACGCCCTTCCCTCCCCCACCCACCCCTGTTGCATGCCGCCCCTGAAATTAACTTCGCTGCTACAGTCCTAAGCAAACCCTTCCCCCACCCACCTTTTCAAAGCGCTGCTAGCTAGTCCAAACCTTTACGTGTCCTGGCCCTTCCCCCGCCACCACAAACCACTGAAAGCCCTTCCATCCTTCTGGACAAGGTGATGGACAAATACAGCAATAAACCCGGGAGCTCCCCCCAGGGCGGAGTGCTCCCCTGGGTTACACAGCCACACACAGCCTAAGTAGGCCGGAGCTCCATGGGTTCCACTGCAAACACAGCTAGTGAACAACATTGTCACTCCCCCTAGATACGCCTCTATGCTTGCCTCAACTCCATACACGGTCGGGCCGCGGCCGACAAAAATCACATTTACACACACACAAAAACTGATCTGGCGAGAACAAAGCAAAAGTTTACACTGTTTGTGTGAGTGTGTGTGATTGTAGTTTCCAGCGACGCGATAATATGTGGCAATGTTGTCGGCAAAAAATACAAACGAGAATGCCAATGGAGAACGCGGTAACGGCCTGCGTACTTTTTAGCTAGCACCAAAGCGAGTGATAGAACACTGTCTCCAGTACGTATGTACGTATACACAACAAGGCGACGGTGCCCGCTAACGGCTACGTCCTCATGCCTCTTCCGGGCTACCTCGAAAAAATGGCGTAGGTGCACAGGTTTAGGATGGCTTTCCTATGAATATGAAAGAATGCTTGCTTTGCCATTGTATGAAGTAAAAAACATGTTGTGTACCTGAAGAGAAAGGTTTCTAGATTTGTTTGTGTGTGTGCACAAAAATGCAAATTTTCATGAAAATTCACATATTTTGCGAAAGTTTCAGCGTATATTTCCTTAAAAAATGACCCTTACAGGGCCTTTAGAAATAATGACTGACCAAAACGATTATCCCGAGAAGTTTACAGGCTTCAAACAGAATGTGCCTGTATCGTGAGTTCTTTATTAATATCGTCTCGACGTTCTCCAAAAAGTATTATCATTGTATTCAGTGCATTATACAAAGTCGAACGAACGTTATACACCTATCAATTGTAAGACGTACCCCTCAACCCCCGGGAATGGTGCGTCATGGGTCATTTACCAACAAATAATGCCGCAGGGTACCGTCATGGAAGCATTTGTTCTGTCACAGCATGGTGAATGGGGTGCGTCAGTTTGTATACGTTTAAATAGGCCTAGGCACAGTCATTGTAAGAAAATGGTTCGTCATAGTCGAGACACACAGGTGCGTCATCTTATACGAAAATCCGACTCACGTTTGACAAGTGACGCACCATTCCCGGGGGTCGAGGGGTGCGTCTTACAATTGATAGGTGTAATACTTTTAAAGACCCTTTTTCCTGCAATTGGTAAAAATGTATCAAAGGACGAAATAATTACGATCTATACCTGCATTGTATTTCATTAATAAACTGTATTAAAACATTTTCCCCCTTTGCAGGAAAACTACAAAATGGACGGATGATATGGAGATTTCTCTTCTTACTGAGATGATTACAAAGAACCCTTTCAAATATAAACACAGTTCGCACGCACGTGGTAGAGTTTGGAAAGAAATTGCAGAGGCCCTTCAACTCATTTATGCTATACTGAAGACCCCAATAGCCTTTACCAATAGGTCGGTCAAAGATCATTACGTCGTCATCAAAAAGAAATTTGGCCAGGAAAAGAGCAAGCAAGAAACTGAGAATGATATGAAGAAAAGGAAACTGGTCCTACAATTAATCGAGATGGAAGAGGCTGCGCAGCTTCCAGTAAGTAAAATATATTACTTTCTTCCGTGATAAAAATACTTGCTCAAAGTTATTCATTACGCAATTTCAAAATCTGTACTTTTGTGAAATAGAAATACACCTGGCCCACCATTGGGATCTAGGGGCTAAGCCACCGAAGACACAGACATATTGTCTTTCCTTGGTGTCGAAATATAGAGCCAAGTAGTAATGTTTGTTGATGTATTATGTGAATAATGAAAATTGTTTATGACAGTTCAAATGGTGGTGGGGAGGGGCGGGGCAAAAGTAGAAATCACAGTTTATGAAACAGATATTAAGATTTTAACTAAGGTTTGACGAAATTAGGTGTATGAGAAGGGAATTATTATTATTATTTTTTTTCAAATGGGTACTTATTGCCTCTTTAGTGCGTAGATATCGGGCTCCAAAGGCCAGCACTACAATTGATGTAATCTCTGTGGGCACCGTTATGCGCGACATCAGGTGAACTTAGTGTCCCCGCGGGATTTTGTTAAACTTTCATATTTCATTGTTTGAATATGAATAGGATATGCAAGAAGAAAATACGTGAAATTTTCATTTTCAAGTAGTCAGTTGGCTGATTCCAGGTTTTCTTTACTTAAATTAATAAGTAATACAATTCTGCATGAGACAAAAATAATGCTATACAGCACAGTGCAATTTCAAGAACGTATCTACACATTATTCCGAATTGCTCAAAAAGCTTTTGCACTTTAGGTCATTATGTGCCAACACAATACGAACAAGGCCCCCCCCCCCGAAAAAAAACACAAAACAAAAAAACCCGATTTCAATTAAAACTATTTTCATTACCTTATTCATCAATAAAACTAATCAATACTCAGGATGAAACCAATTTATATTTCCTTTTGTCGCTCCTTTTTGTGTAAAATTATCATGTTGGCATCTTTCCACTTGTTGGGCACCTTACCCCGGCGGAGACAAGCTGTTAAAGCCACAGGCTAACATTGACCACAGCTTAACTGTAAGCTACTTAATCCTCTATGCTGTAAGTGTCTTTGAAAAGGTCTAACCATGAGACCTTGAAAAAAATTGTATTTCAAAATGATGATTTAGTGCTTTAAAAATTGAAATCTACAAGCACTGAAATTGACCGGATTCAACTGCCCATTTCTTCCCATAGACTTTCTGTGGGCAGATCTAGGCTTATCCTCCACCCGACTGCAAATTGTTTATTTATGTATATCTTTCCAGTGGCAGCACAACCTTCCAAACTTTTGTATTGTAGGATGTTTATTTGTCCATTTGAACACTACTATGTTGCTCACATATGAGAGTTTGACTTTTTCTTAAATTGAAGCTCCACAATGTTAGCCTGTGGCTTTAATAGCATTGCCAGTTTCTCTGTCCAGGGACCTTGCCCCTTTTCACTTGGCTTAAAGCATAATCTACTTCCCAGGTTTTGACTTTGGTGCTTTTTCCTGAGACTCCTCTGTGTATACAGTATGTTGATTGCTCTGATATAGCTCTTCATAAAATTCTTCTATTCTCAGAATATTATTCTGGTCTGTTATTTCCTGTCCATTTGAGTCAAGAAGTTTATGGATTTTCTGTATTCCTTGGCTAAGCTCCTTGTTGGCTTTCTTACTACTCCTGTTATTTTCTATTTTGTCGTGTATCATATTTCCTGCCCATTTAGGTCAATAAGTTTATGGATTTTCTGTATTCATTTGCTGAACATCTAGTTGGCTTTCTTAATACTACTGTTGTTTTCTATTTTGTTTGTTTGTTTGTTTGTTTGTTTGTTTTATTTCCATAGTCATAAATAATATATAATATAAAGCATCAAAATATTTACAATTAAAAAATTCGGCAATACTATGTTTCAATGTAATAAGAGAATAAAGTCAATCTCGTTTTTTGTGGCTTTGTCTGGACTAATGCAAGTCCATTTCCTGTTGCTTTCGTCTTATAAAAATGTCTTGACAATTTTCAATTTGCTGCTGGTGGTAATTTCCACAAGGCTATCTCCCCTGTCATTACGCTGTCCATGACCAAAGTTTTCAATCATTGGCTCTTTACAATCTGCCCTCTTTCGACCTTTACATTTATACCTCCCATCACAATGGTTTAGTGCGTTTTATTGTTCTGAAGCAGTTTGGTGATTTTCTCATACGACTTCTTTACCTCTTCATCATCGTAAATGCTGGTGGGTGCAAATGCTTGCATGATTTTTAGACTATATCTTTTATCTATCATGATAGTAAGCCGTGTCAGTGTTTCATTGACTCCTTTAAATTCTGTTACATTTCCTGCAATACTTTTATGGATGAGAAATCCTACTCCTCAGTTTCATCCGTCTTCCTTATATTGACTAGCTGATGGCCACTTTTTGACTGTTGAAGTTGTTCTCCTTTTCTCTGAACCTCACAAAAGCCCAATGATGTCCCACTTCAAGTCTTCTAACTCTTGTTTGATGCTTATCTATTGTTAAGCAAAATGAAAAAAAACCCAGAAAAGATATAGAGGATGTATAATATTAACAAGTTTAAGTCCAACTTTTACAAGTCTATCACTTATCAGAGAGAAAAATGCAAAATAAGTGAGAAATTGACAGTGTTATCAAGTATTTTTTTGTTTAACTGCATTTCACACATGTGCAACTAACTAAAGAGCACCTTGGTACAACATAGAGGGAATATTTCATTGACATGTATAGAGTGTTTGGTGATGACCTGACGGTACTTACAGTGAATTATACAGGGTGTTCCTTTAAAAAAAGATAACCGAAGTTCATAGGTCAGCTATATCAAAAATACATAGTTTATTCTTGTAATTTCTTTATTACAATACGAAGTAACTCATCAGCTGGAATTTGACACCTTGCTTGCGTCAACATTGTCACGGGTCACAGAGTTATGGTCCTTCGAAGGTGAAGGGTACAAGACCTACTTTTTCCAAGTTATAGTTTGAAACGTACGAAACCAACTTTGTTGTAATGTTTATTTCTAGTTTTCATCGTTTTTTCACATGAACTTTCATTGAAATATTATCCCCTCTGCTATTTTTTTTGCGAGTGAATGAAATGTTACATAACCAGTGTCTAGCTGTAATCTCTGTTGAGCACACCCTTTCCTACATTCATTTTATTGAATAAAAATGAGAGATGAATGACATTGATTGCTATATTTTCAGCCAGCGGGGTGCAATTTCAGGTAAGCATAACCCCGCATTCTTCTTAAAGAATGGTATTGATTTGCTACATTGTCATGTAAGAGCCTATTGCTCTGACAGCAAGGTCAGGTAAGTACACCTCACTGAGTTTTAAGTGTTCGTTTGGGACAAGCAGGGGCGTCGACTGGGGGGGGGGGGTGGTCGCAGTCGGCAAATTCACGCACCCAATCGGCAAATTCATGCGCCCATTTGGCAAAAAGAAGAGGGGGGAGAGAAGAGGGAAAAACATGAAAGAAAGGAAAGAAGAAAAGAAGGGAGGAAGAAAAGGAAAAAGAAAGAAAGAAAGAAAGAAAGAAAGAAAGAAAGGAAGGAAGGAAGAAAAGAAAGAAAGAGAAAGAAAGAAATGAAGGAAAGTAGAAAGAAAGAAAGGGAAAAAAAGAAACGAAAGGAAGGCAAGAAGGGAGGCCCCGTGTCAACATTCTGAGTGCATGTCAGTGTAAAAAAAAAATGTTCACCAGTTGGCCATATCTTGAATAGAGACAGTAGGCAATATCAGTTATGAAACAGTTGGCAATATCAAATAATTAAAAAAAAATTGTATTGATCACTCGGAAAAACTCCGACTGGATAATGCCACTTGGCAAAACAAACAAACCAGTTGGCAAAGTGGGCATACGGTATACGTTATCAGTCTAATGCACATTGGTCATTCCCGAGTGGCAAAATCAGTTTGAAGTATACAGCAGTCCCTGAACACTCTTGACCAATGATTGTGCGTCGGTAGGTTTAAGCATGGACCCTATAGGGTCCATGGTTTAAGAGAGACTAAAAACAAGTGCTTTTAATATGATATGTAAACATTTTCTCACCCTTCCGAGACTCTCCCTGTTTCTTGACACGCTTAAGTGTACTTTGCTAATATTATGCATTCATTTGGGTTTAAATGATGCCAAACATATACATTTAATATTTGAAAATGTCAAATTTCTTACCATGAGAGGGGGAGGGGGCCTACCCCCCTCCCAGACCCTCCCCAATTTAATCACCAATTATGAATCACTACACCTTTCTACAAACAAACTAATTGTCAATTATGCATTATTTCATTACAAATGGGCGCTGAAAACGCACATTTTCAAGGCGATAATGTCAAATTTTCTCACCCTTTCCACAACAAATCAAATCTCAATTATGCACTCCGTCATTACAAATGGGCCCTGAAAACGCGCATTTTTAAGGCGAAAATGTCAATTTTTTCACCCTGGGAGGGAAACCCCCTCCCAGACCCTCCCCAATTTATCACCAATCAATAATCGACACACCTTTTGCACGACAACAACAACAAATGTCAGTTATACATTCCTCCCTTCATTACAAATGGACGCTGAAAACGCACATTTTCATGGAAAAATGTCAAATTTTTTCTCACCCTGGGAGGGGAACCTCCTCCCAGACCTTTCCCGATTTATCACTAATCAATAATCACCACACCTTTTCGCACAACAGCAAAATGTAAAACATTTATGTGTTACTTCCTAATGACATAAAAATATATACTTAGGAACGTAAGCGTAAAAGCTGTGGGTACTTGAATTTTGACAGAAGGACGATGTACAGGTATAAGTACAGGACGAATGAAAACACTCAGTAGGGTGGAATCGGCAGCCCCCCCCCCAATCCTGAAAACAAACTGATGCTTCCGTTTACGCCCTTTGAACAATCCTTCCAGTCGGCATTTTAATTTTTGCCAGTCGGCAAATTGACCATGTACACCCCCTCCCATTCAAAATGGTCTATTGACGCCCCTGGGGACAAGTGCTGTCTTAAATGTAACAGGAAACGGTAAATGATATCTGATCATGGTGCAATTTACAGTTGAGCAAAAGACATTTGTGGTGACAAAATTTCACCGTACCGGTAGCATAATGGATACAAGGAAAGCATTCCGTTTACGGTTTGCAGACAGAGATCCTCCATCCAGAAATACCATCTGGGCGAATGTACGCAAATCCAACGATACGGAACAAGCCTTAACAGAAACAAAGGCATTTCTGGCAGGCGGAGGAGTGTGAGATGCCCAGAAAACATTGAGGCTGTCAGGAAACAACTGGAGGCCCATCCACCGACCACAACTGCACGCCGTAATGGTAAGGGATAAGGCCAACTTTCCATCGTATTGCACGATTGGATCTTAACATATATCCTTACAAAGTGCATGAACGTCATTAACTGCTGGAGAGGGATTTCCAGAGGAGGCTCAACATTTCGAGGTGGCTCCTGGGCAGGATTGAGGGCAGTGCCAATTTCCTGCGATACCTTGTTTTTGGCGACGAAGCCGCATTTAGCAAAGACGGGAGAGTGAACACCCAAAATGTCGTGGAGTACGCGGCTTCAGCACATCGACCAGAGTTCAATTACGACGTAAACATGAGCAGACAAAAATGGAGTGTGAGGGCTGGCCTGTGTGGAAGTGGCACATAATTGGGCCATTCTTCTTCAAGAGAAACATGAATGGTGGCATGTATTTAGACTTGATCAATGAGGACATTGTGCCCCAGCTGGAAGAAAACGAAAGACAGGATCGAGGAATGTTCCGGCACCTTTGGTGGGTACAGGATTGTGCTCCAGCTCTAGCTCCAGTCTTCGAGCTGTCCGTGAGAGGCTGGTAGAGTTATTTGGCCAACGCATAATAGCCCTCAATTGTGAGGTGGAATGGCCTCCACGATCTCCTGACTTGACTCCCTGTGACTTTTTTTGCTCTGGGGATATACACATCCCCACCACGTGATCTGGATGACTTGCAGGTGCGTACTCGGCGTAAGATCAATGTTCTTCGTCATGATCCCGTAATGGTTAGAAGGGCAGTGCAAGACATGCAGCGTCGTTCACAGCTTTGTGTCGACAGGGGAGGTGGACACGTCGAAGCTGTTGGTGGATAAAAGGAAGGGTTGAATGATGTGCTCACTAGGTATTGCATCTAGACATTGGATATGTAAATTACAATCACCTGCAAAATGTTAACAGAGGGGAAAGCACTTCATTAAAACTTGGTGCGAAAAACAAACGATGAAACCACAAATGTACAGAAAAGTTGATTTCGTACCTTACAGATCAAAACCTTTGGAAAAGTAGGTTTTGTATACTGTTCGCCTTCGAAGGACCCTCACTCTGTGATCCATGACAATAGTGACGCAAGCATGGTGTCAAATTTAAGCTGATGAGTCACTTTGTATAGTAGTGAGCATTTCACAAGAATAAACCATGTATTCGTGACATAGCTGACCTTTGAACTTCGTTTGTGCTTTTATGTATGAATCTGTGTGTATTTTGCGTGAAGGTTTGTGTGTGTGAGTGTATGTGTGTGTGTGTGTGTGTGTGTGTGTGTGTGTGTGTGTTTTACCCTCCCTTGCCAAAAGTATTTCAACATACGCTATTACCAATGGATTTCGAGTTGAAGGGATCTGTCTATAATGATTTCTCAGTGAAGTTATTACTGAAAATAACAAACGATTTGAAATGAAGTCAGAGAATATTGTTTTGTTTTTGTATTTTTTTTACAAGGCGGAGAAAAACATAAGTGTATTATTTTATATGGTTTGATATTATAATTACAGATTTCCCACGTAAATGAAGGACAGACCAGACAAGGTTCCAAAGATGCAAAAACTATTTCTATAAAATCTGACACCACAGACCACAATGTCGGTCGTAACCAAAAGACAAGAGCGGCAACTATCGTAATGGAGACTGAGAAAATAAGCCATAAATCAGGAGACCAGGCTGACGTGTCAAGTACACCTTTGGAAACTATCTCTAGGGAGACTGGAAACCTGCACCAGAACTTTGCCTTCATGCCAAGCACAAGTGTGAGCAGTGATAGTAAACCAGATAAAAGGTATGTTCGAGAAATGAGTAACTGACTTCGTTAATGTTTCACGCAAAAATCAGAGGGTGAAAGCTATTCATCCAGTATCTGAAACTAGCCTTCTGTTTCAGATTACAACTTGAGCAAATACCCAATTTCAAATCACCTTTCGTTCATAATTCAAAAACATTGACCTACCGTGACCTAAGCCGTCCACATTAGCATGCTGTGTGATGGCTTCTGTTTCACGATGGCCCGCCAGGTATGTCTATCTATTGCCAAGTGGCTAGCTGCTATCAGTTGTTGTATGTTCCTAGAGTTGCAATCTGCCTTTATACAATCGATCCACTTCTCCTGTGATCTGCCTAAGGGTCTCGTTCCACAGGTTCTTCTAGACCTTTTAGATTCCATTCTTGTGATGTGACCAAAGTATTTGAGAAGTCTTTCTTGGATGGTGTCTATTGCTGTCTTTTTGTGTCCAAGCACCTCTCTGATTGTCGTGTTCCTGATTCTATCTGGTCGTGTAACCACCATGATTTGCCGATAGCACCCAAAGTGTTAAGTATGGAATCAAATTATACGAAATGTTATTTACTTCAAGTTTATCAGGATTGAATGTTGTAAGCATTTTTATCTTAAAAAACTTGAAATTTCATCAAAATGGTGGCCATTTAATGTCATTATAAGGGTAAATGAATTGAGAGTTCGGAGTTGAAAGGTCAAAGGTCACTAAGCCTCATACTTATTCTAATTATTGCAGTAACTTAAGAACGACTCAGTAGGTTTTAATGGAACTTGGGTGAAGTATGTTTTATAAGGCACCAATGACCTGAACTGATTACATTTTGGAGTTGAAAGGTCAAAGGTCATGAGGCCTCATTCACGTCTGTTTTGGGCTCGTTGCCACTATAACGTAGAACAGCTGAATGTATGTTGGTGTAAGTTGGGTCAAGTGTGTTTTATGAGGCTATAATGAACTGATTCGATTTTGCATTTGAGAGGTCAAAGATCACATGAACATGTATACATGTAATTTTAGTCCATTACCCTCGTAACGTAATGACTTTTGACAAAATTGGGTAGATACGTGAGGCATTTAAATTTCATTGCATTGTACAGGGACTGCGCCAAGGAGACTGGGGTAACACACCACATTTTGGTCGACAAGCCAAGCACAAGTACAGAATCCATCACAAAGGGGACTTGGTTAACACACAACGAGTTAGTTGACGAGACAAGCACCCCTGCGCAACCGCTTTCTACACGTACTGTGGCCCCGTACCAAAACCTCGTCGACAAACCAGGCACAAGTATGGAAACCAAGTTAGCGGTGACTGGTATCGCAAGCCATAGTATTGTCGACAAAGCGAGCACATGTACGGAAACCATTTCAAATGAGACTGGGATAACATACATTCAGTTAAATAACGAGACAAGTACAAAGGCAATGTCTACACAGACCGGGACTTCTGCAGAATGTGACTCTACACAGATCGGGGCCCCGCACCACAACTTTGCCGACAAACCAGGCACAAGTACGGAAACCAAATCTGCGGTGAGTGGTGTCGCAAGCGACAGTACTAGTGTCGTCGAAAAACCAAGCACAAGCACTAGCAGTGACAGCACACCAGATAAGAGGTATATTGAAGCAATTAGATTTGATTTAATTTAATTTAATATATATTTCGAGTAACCTAATATGCATATTGGACACATTTAAATTCTATACAACTATTGCATGTCATGTAAGGTAGACCACTCCCTTCATATTCAGAAAACACAAATTTCTAACATCATTGCTTAAGTGATAGTGTCCGATTCTTTCCTAATCAGGATTCAACGTTCACTGAACTTCCATTTACGCACGTTGATTTATCAAAGAATAATGAATTATGACACAAAAACACTGCGTCTTATCAGATTTGTGCCTTGCTACTGGTATTGTAATATTCATACTATATAGGACCTACGTTTGAACTGCTGTCTCAGATACCAAATGAGGAAAATTAACCTGCATCCTAGGACATTTACGTAAAGAAACTGCCCTCCCCTGCTACCAGTATTGCAACATACACTATAACGCATGCAATGTGAGTTGGGTGTTTCTATAATGATGTCCTAGTCAAGTTATTATTGGAAAATAGCAAATGATTTGAAATGAAGTCGACAAATATTCCTTTTCGGTTCTTCTCCAAGGCGGAGAGATTACCCAATGCAGACACATCCATAGGGAAGGGGCTGAAACACGAAATTTAACATTTTTGCCTCTCTGTAGGATTGGGGTATTTAATTTACCGTAGCATCGTAATTCAGTTTCATATTTCACGTAAAATGGTTTTGATGGATTGGAAAGGCAAAAAAAAAAATGCCAATATGTTATTCTGAAGCGGTTTCAGAAAGAAGACAACACCCAGAAGAAAGCGCCTCCTATAAGACAGTGAAAAGGAAGATAAGGCCAATAATTAAAGATGGTGGCCTTCGCTCAGCATTATTATATCCAATGTGAAGACAAGTGACATGACAATAAAATTAAAGATGTTTGCAAGAGTAAATCGTCTTTGGAATTGTGAATGAACAAGAAATTTTATTTTGAACTGGTCCTGTATAAAATATGAGCCGTATCATCCTTACCACTGTCTTATGAAGATAGCAGGCATTTACTGTTTCGTTGGATGTGATCTTCTTTCTGAGACCGCTTCAGAGTAACATACTGACATTTTTATTTGTTGGCAGTCTTTCCAAACCATCAAAACCGTTTCACGGAAAATGTAAAATCGAATTACGATGCTATGGTAAATTAAACACCCAACCTTGTAAAAAAAAAAAAATGTTACAGTTTGATATTCCAGCCCCTCTGCCGTGGGTGCACCTCCATTGGATAATCTGTCCACCTTAGAGAAGAAAGTAGAAAGAAAGTTCCTGGCTCACCAAGGAAAAACACAGTATGTGTATTTTTCACTAATCGAAATATTGACCATTTAATTGTTAACCAAAGCCGCTCGAATCTAATAAACTTTTGAAGATGATTTCATTTTGTAGTTATACTCCATACAAATGTCCATTTTTGTGCATACGTGGAAATTTGGAGAGGAAAAAGTCTTTTTGCACAACTCGTGTGCCCAAGCAAAAAACGCAGTATGTGCAAGGAAATAAGGACGGTAGACTTTTAATTACATTGTTGATAAATGAAACAACAATGTTTTGTTAAGTGTGCATAACTTAAAGGCGGAAAGTATGAAAATAATAAAGGACGCGATTAATGTGTAAGTCACTGATTTCTTTTAAAATGGAGGAAAATGACTGATTTCCTTAAAGAGAAAAATCAGTATTTGGAAGAAAATAATTACAGACTTTTATTCCTTATATACATATACATATACATATACATATACATATAAAAAACATAGTTTCTAAAACGGGCATAGCCCTGAAAACGAACAGTCAGTGGTCACACTCTTCATCAGTGGCCATGGTGTGCAAAGATCGAAAAAGAAAAATACCGTTTCTGAATCGGACGTGCAAAAAAAACACGTCCGATCATGGCCAGACGGATTTTAATACTGACCGTTCAAAATAAAAATGATGGCGCAAGAAAGAGAATATGCGCATATCCAAAGTAACGCACGCAAATAAAGCGCGTCAAGACTGCGAGCGGTGTCAAATGTCAATATCATTGCCAGCAGTCTAGGAACAAATGTCATTAGACATAATTAAAAAAAAGTATAGTATGCTTCGCTTAATTGTCAATGAACAACATAGAATAAATATGAATACGCCGTTAAAAAGAACATAGTTTCTGAAAACGGGCATAAGCCCTTGGAAAACGAACAGTCAGTGGTCACACTCTTCGATCAGTGGCCATGGTGTGACAAAGATCGCAAAAAGAAAAATCCGTTTTTTTTTTTCTTTTTCGATCTTTGTCACACCGATGGCCACTGAATGAAGAGTGTGACCCACTGACTGTTCGTTTTCAGGGCTATGCCGCGTTATTAGAAACTATGGCTTTCTTATTTACGGGGTATTCTATTTATTTATGGTTGTTCACTTGACATTACGCGCGAAGCATACTTTTTTTTTATTTATTTTTTTTTTACATATACATATGTATATATATACATATGTGTGTGTGTGTACAGTGTGTTCCAACAAAAAAGAAACCGGATTTCATGGCAAACATATTTTATCATAATTAATAATTTCTTCGATGAATTAGGTATGTTTATAAAGCTATGTTCCTCTTCTTTCATTTGATACATAACTTATTATTCATCGTTCACGCATGATTGAATTAAAACAATGGATATTGCTGCTACCAAAATTTCATTTGCACGCGCATACTCCCATCTTTGACTGCATTTTTATGGCAGTAAATATATTCATTGTAAAGAAACAAAAGCATAACATATACAGTGTGTCTAAAAAAAAATGGTCCAATCGGGAGAAAAATATTAAAGGTATGTAATTTTCTCTGAAGGTATAAGTATTTGGTATCATGTTCTGATAAACTTAGTCCCATTCAATTTGCTTTTATATGTCAAAATTATGATTACTTTTGTGCAGTCAGGCAAACTCACGTTTGTCCCACATCTGTGTATTGGTCATAATGACAACTGAATTGGTGGTATTCTTACTTACAGAACTCATACTAATCGAATGATAAAAATCAATAATAAAACAAATAACAGATGCCTTTTTCCTTCAATATGTTTATCTCTGATTACCTAGTAAATAAAAAATACAATACAAATAACCCTTACTCGGCATTGAAATTATATTGCACATGTTCATCATGTTCATGACTTCTGTTTATCAGACTGCATTCACACTGACATGATCTGCACATCTCATTCATTTTAGCCCTTTTGTCAAAGTTTATGTACCTTTTTTGTACTTCAAATAATAGGAAATCAAAAATGTACAACCTGAAAAAATCTATTCGTTCAGTTAAATTGAATGATTACACAATACTTTTTACACTCTCATTGGGGTTTCTTTGTCAAACAATAATTCGCAGAAACTGCATGCACATGTACGGCACATACAGTATACTGGGACAAACGCAATTTTGCGTCATTGCAGAAAGTCCAATATATCTCAAAATTGACACAAAATTGACAATGAAATAAAATAAATTGCAGTGGAAAATGTGTTTGTTCAGCTTTATAACAATACCCAACTTGACTAGATTGTATATGATTTTCATACCTTAAAAAATAATTTCCGATTGGACCATTTTTTTTTGAGACGCACTGTACATTCAGAATTTTTTTTTATCTGACACCTCATGCGTAAAAACATGAATAATGTATTCTGGAGAACAAGTTAAATTAAAACATTCTTGTTTTAGCTTGATTTTAAGAATGAATACAGTTTGAGCAATTGGAAGTGAGCTGAACAAAAAGGTTCATGCACGGCTGACTTTACACAATACCTTGCTCGGAGCACAACTATAAACTCCGAATCTTGTTCACAAGGTAATTTCTTGGTTGCTGGCCTCCAAATCCAGAAAGCAGGGTTAATGAATGCATTTTGGAACGTTTCTGAAAACAAGCATATTTTTAAATTCTATTTCTCACTGACACATCACTTACCATCCCTACTCAAAAGTATTGCAACATATATCTTTATATTTATTTATCTATTATGATGTCCTAATAAAGTTTTTTTATTGGAAAATAACAAATTATTTGAAAAACAATCAATGAATATAATTTTTACTTTCTTTTCCAAGGCGGAGAGATTATCAAATGCAGGCGCACCCACGACAGAGGGGCTGGAATATAAAAAAAAACTAACATTTTTTCGCCTCCACATAGGTTTGGGGTGTTAATTCACATTGGCATCGTTATTCGATTTCATATTTGCCGTCAAACGGTTTCAATGGTTTGGAAAGACTTCCTACTACGTAAAAATGTCAATATGTTCCTTTGAATCTGTCTCAGAAAGACGACACCACGCTGCAAGAGAGCGCCTCCTATCTTCATAGACACTGATATAGGATGTTACGCCCCATATTTTAGAAAAGACTTCTTCAAGTTATAATGTTTTATTCTTTCTGAATTCTAAAGGCGGTTTACATTTGTAAACATCCTAAAATTTAATGTCATGCGACTTTTCAGTACATTGGATACAATAATGTGGAGAGAAGACGAAAATCTCGAAGTAGTAGCCTCATTCTCCTGTATGTATATATTATATATATATTATATACTTCTGGAAGACACTTCGGGGAGACACGTACATTGATGACTGCTAAAAATGGATCTCTTTAATATACACATTATAATCAGTCGGCCTGTCTTCCCTGATGTGGGATATATATATGATAGTATATATATATATAATAATATACTATATATAAATATAGTATATATAGTATATAGTGGAAGAGCTGAAGTTTCCAAAGGCGCTAAATCGCACTTAGGGCAACTATCGGGAAAAACTGCATTTCTTGGCAGCCGAGTTTGTACAGCGGGTCTAGTGGAAAACTAAAACTAAAACTCAGAGAATTTCGGTACTTGCTCGTGTAGGAATTTGACCTTCCAATTTATAAACTGTAGCAAGATAAATAGGATACCAAATGGGTTTGAAAATCAATAACTCAATTTTTTTGTGAAAATGGATTTAGGCTGCCTTTATTTTTTTTTAAAAAAAAAGATACTAATCTGCTTCCATATATATATATTATATAATAATAAATATATATATATAATATATATATACTTTTTTTATTCCTTATCCTAATATGTTTATGCAAGAATAATTTTTTTGTTTAGGGAATGAACTGCCATGACCAGATTGTTACTCAAAAGCTGTAATGTGGGTGTTTCTCAATATTCTGCCTATCAACACGTTGTTTATTGTTATAAGTGTTCTGTGCTTGCTGTACTGGAGTTAATTTATCTGTAAACTGACATGAAATTTGAATTTAAAGATAAAAATGCCTTGGGAAATGTGTTATTAGCTTGTGTTGTCATTTTTTGAAAGGCCCATTTTCCTTTGTCCGGGGGGGGGGGGGAGGAAGAAATCAAGGGACGAAAATAGCACGCTATCCATACTATTTTTGTAATATATGATATTTTGGAAGAAGCAATGAATGTTTTTTTCTGCTTTGCAGGAAGAAATCGCAATGAGAAGCGGTGATATGAGATTTGTTATTAGCATTCGTGAAGTTGACGCACAAAAGGAACCCGTTTCAACATAATAAACGGGGTTCAGGAGGAACGACGTCGCGAGTTTTGGGATGCGATAATAAAAGCTCTTGAAGCCAAGAAGTCGCAGCTCGGAGTGTTCATAAACCTTACTTCAAAGTCCCGTCAAAGCTCAGCTAACGATATCATCAAAAAGAAAGTAATTTACGGACAAGGAAGAGATACAACAAGCCGTTGCAGGAGGAAGGCGGACTTTCCCGGGAAAACTGACATGATATGAAGAAAGGGATAACTGGTCTACAGTTTTAGATCAAAAAAGGAAGCGCCCAGGACACTTTCCCAGTAAGTGAAAGCCACCATTTTTTGGCGTTCATGTATACGTATCTTAAGCTCATTGCACAAATTCAGAATCTAAAAACTGATAAGAAAAAATCAAGATAAAAAAATCACCCGCCATCGTAAGACCAAACATCGATCTTTAATCCAACACAACTTTTAATCACATACATTAGAACAAAACAACTTTCAGCCATTGTTAATTAAACCAGCCCCAAAACTCACCCTCCTCGAAACGTGCAGGCCCGCTACAATCGGTTTCTAATCGTTCAGGGCTCAAATCCATCACCTACACGGGGGA